>JAEKOY010000609.1:0-23600 GCA_021234595.1 Delia radicum | reverse complement strand
CATCTATAACTTCTAAGACCATATTCTCGGGCTCTTCTTTAATGGTGGGAAGACTGGCATTCATTAAAAGTTCAGTTTTAGCTTCTCTGGGAATGCTTTGGGATGTTTTCGTAAAAAAGTCTTGATTTTCCGATCATCTCTTACAGTTGTAATACGGGGTCTTCCACCTTATAGAAATTTCTTTTTGGAAAGTCCATTTTGAAATCATTTAAACTTTTGATTTAAAATCAGAATTGTATTTTTTCCTGCCATTTTTTACAAAATTATTCTTACGATGTTTATGCTTCCAACATCTTATTACAAACTATTAAAGAACAATAATTATAATAATTTTGTTTAAAAAATGTAACGGCCTGAATCTCATATTAAAAAGGAATGCGATTACCGTTATATCCTAGCATTTGTTAGTGTAAATTGTTTCGTTATGAGTAAGAACAATGAGAGTTGCATATGTTTTGAACACCTGCATTTTGAATACATCTATTATTATTAATTTTTTGTTGTTTTTATTTTAACGGAATTAATTTTTTTTTATTTGTTTAACATAAAACAATGTATAAGAATATGTAAAAAATAAACTTAAGTAACTAATTGTGATTTGAAGAAAATAAATCAATGAAAACAACAAATGCGATTTCTGTTCCAAATGTTTTGACCACTACTGTATATGTACTACAAAGTTTTTTTCAAAATCAAAATAAATCTTATACTTAACTTTAAAAATTAATATATCACAACTATTTTAGTAAAACTTGAAAAATTAACTTTTTCTAAATACAAAAAAAAAAATAAAAATTTATCGACTTTAGCGACATCTTGTGACGAAAGAAAGAACTACATCACAAAGGATACTCTTTATAAGATTAGTTATTTTAGTACATATCCAAAAAAGACACTAAACTTGTTTTTGATTTTTGTCCATGGGACAAAGCAATGTGCGACCTGTCCATCGCATCCACTCCGTAACGCAGCTAAGCCAATCAGTATGCCTGGCAAAGCATACTTATAACATAAACTTGATCAGTTTGTAATCGTAAATATCCTTTTAAAAGGTCCGCTTTGTGGCAGTGTCCACCTGCCTACTACTAACAATAAGTATTTAATATTCACGATGTAAAACCCTACAATATCGTATGATAGGGTTAGTAATGCTGCTGGCTATTTGTTTGTTTCAACCTCATGCTTGTTAGTGATCACAGCAGTTGAATATTTGAAATGTGTCTTTTTAGTGTCTGTGTGGTATACACATGATTTTTGTTAAGTTTGCCGCTACTTTGATGTATTCAGGAGAAAAAAAATTCATGTGAATGTGTCATTGTGTCAAAACACTAGAATATGCCCCACACATACACACACTCCGATCTTAGAGTTTATTATACCCTTCCCAGCCAGCATTTTGTGAAAATTTTGAACAAAAAATAGTCACATTTGACTCTTCTAGATGATCAAAACTATCAAATATGCACTCAATATTGAATCATAAATGACTCTGTCATCGGGAGAAAATGGTACCCTGCATATGACTACTCTGAACAATCATTTATGATCTCCGCTTTTATGCAGTTTTCATGTATAAATGTTATCATTTGTACTCTTTTTTTTTTAGTCACTTTTTAGTCAAATTGGCAATCGTTTTCTGATTATATTTTTTATTATTTCTGACCCTTTTTTAGTCAAATCCTACAGTAATTTGAAATCATTTTATAATCATATTTGTTATAATATTCGACCAATTTTAAAGTCACATCTTACTGAATTTTAAATCATTTTATGATCAAATTTGCTTTAATTTCTTGCCCATTTTTGAGTCCACATGTTATATAATTTGAAATTATTTTTATGATCATATTTTTTATAATATTCGACCCCATTTTTTAATCGCATTAAACTATATTTGAAATCATTTTATGACAATACTTTTTACTATGTTAATTTTTTATTTCAATTTATTAAAATCATTAATTCTTTAATATTCATATAAAGTTATAAAAGTTTAAAGTTAAAAATGTATTTTAATGTGTATTATTGTTGAAATTACGGACGTTTACGTTTGTTAAGACGTTCCTTAGAATGTACAAAATGTTTTGCAATATACTATTGATTTCTTTGTCCTGGCCTTATACTTCAAATGACATAGGTATATCTGAAAATAAACGAAAAATATTACATCATGTTTTAATTAAAATCATTGGTGGAGTGCAATAATGCTTACGAAATAAGGCCTTTAAGGTTATTTCACTTTCAATTGAGAAATAAGGCCTTTATTTGCAAAAAGGCTTTATTGCACTTTGAAAGTGAAATAAGGCCTTTATTTAAATTTAGCCAATGGTGCAATAAAGCCTTTATTTTGTATTTTTTGATTCTTTTGTTACACTGTTCAGTTTTCTGCGTGGCGGCCTGCGGCCGATCTTAGGGGTTTTCCCTCCATAGGACGCGGCAGGTGGCTTCGCTGAATACAGTTTCCTGCGCCCGTCTCATTATCTTCCCTAGTGTGACGCGCGCAGGGAAACTTTATTCAGCGAAGCCACCTGCCGCGTCCCATGGAGGAGAAAAAAACCCCTAAGAGCGGCCGCAGGCCGCCACGCAGAAAAACTTTATAAAGCAAAGATTTTCAATATTGTTGCAGTTAAATTTTTTGTTGAATTATTAATGTTCTATTAATTTTTGTTAATATGAAATTTTTTTATAATTGTTCAATAAAATATAAGAAGAATAAGAATAAGAAATTTAATTGCTTCATTTAAAAAAAAAATTAAGTGAAAAAGGCCTTTACGGCTTTATTTCACTTTCAAAGTGCAATAAAAGCCTTTTTGCAAATAAAGGCCTTATTTCTCAATTGAAAGTGAAATAAAGCCTTAAAGGCTTATTTCGTAAGGCATTATTGCACTCCACCAAATCATTACACTCTTACTTTATTATTGTGTTAAGATCTATATATAGTTATGATCTATATTTTTAATTTTTTTAATAACAAAAAAAACCACTTCTCACTTCAAAACACAAAACGATATGAATTTCAATAACATTTCAACTCATAAAATTTTAAACAACATTTAGCTTAAAAAAATATCCCGTTATAACAGTAAACTCTAAAGCACAAAAATCAGTTTTGAGGCATATTGTACACTAAAATCGATTGCACCAGCACGAAGAAACAAATTTCGAACATTCGTTGACTCATAAAAATGAGTTCACTTTAATTTTTTGTACCAAGTATGATCCGAAACAAATCACAAGTAACAAAAAAAATTATCTATTTTTGATCACCAAGAGCAGTGAAAAAGGACTCATTCAAATGATTGAAACAAATATTATCAGTTTTTGGCCATCAAGAGTAGTGAGAAAAAAACTCAGCCAAATTAGTAAAAAAATATCATCAGTTTTGAATCATAAACAAGAAACATATTTGATTGTTTCTTGTGACTAACTTATGAAAACTCAATTTTTGAGCACTAGAGTAGTCAAATATGAGTAAGTAAAATGACAATCGAAAATTCAATCATCCAAATGCTAGCTGGGTTGAACCCACCCAGCATTTTTTGAAATTTTAATCATATTCGAGTCTTTTATGATAACTTCTGCGCGACTAAATGCTGGATGGAATATGCTCTCATTTCCTGATCATAAATGATCCATTTGTCGGCAGAAAATGGTACCCTAGCAGCGACTCTTCTTGATGACTCATTTATGATACTGTTTTTTTTGTTAGTTTTGGGTCATTTTATAGTCTTTTTCGAATCGTTTTATGGTCATTTATGAGTCTTCTTCGAATAAGCTACGAGTCTTTTTTGAGTCACTTATCATTATGTTAAGGAGTCTTTTAGAGCCACTTATCAGTTCTGTTTGGGAGTCTTTTTGAGTCCCTTATTAGTCTGTTTCGGAGTCTTTTTTCTAGTCATTTGAAAATATACCGTGACTCACAGCTTATTTCGTGTGTTAAACTTTGGAGAACATATTTGTTTATATTTTTAACATTAACTTAAATATTTATTCAAAAATGGGCATTCTTTAAAGATTTGATTTTTTTTTAAAGTTTTTTTCTTGTAAATATAATAAAAAATAACATATCTTTAAAAAATACCCATTTGGACTTAATATTTAAGTTAATGTTAAAAAATATTAACAAATATGTTCTAACAGTTTAACACACGAAATAAGCTTTGAGTCACTTTTTATTTTCTTAAAAGAAATAAAAGAATAATATTCAATTTAAATTAAGATTTATTTTTTAATAAAAAACTAATACATAAAGTAAGTATTTTTTTTAAATTAACACAAATATAAGACTACACCTAACATAACACAAAAACTATTGTCATTTCGACAGGAAACAAAACTCTTAAAAATAAAAATTTGTACATTTTAATGTACTTTTTAATTCTTTTAATTTTTCTTCACAATTAATTTAAGGATGCTTACACTTCAATGAACCTTTTATAATAGACAAATATCCAACTTGTTGACATTTTACTCAAGAATACTCAAAAATTACCCGTTATTCTTAAGAAAAAAAAACAACAAACAAGCAGTGTTTAATCATCTCTCTGCTCCAAATACGATTAGCCAAAACAAACAAAACTAATCACATTATAAACACCCGCATTATCTATTTGCGATCAAGCAGTTTTCAATCTTCTAGATGAGCCAAATTGTGATCTTATATAACGAAAAAACAATTACATTTTAAACACCTAGAAGATTGATTTGCGTGTGTGCTATATAATTTGTTGTTGCGTTTCAAAAGAAGCACTTTTACTCATAAGCGCGAAACATTTTCGAGTCCCTTTTTAACCGTGTAAGTGATTAATCGTTATTGATCACCAAAAGTACTCGAAAAAGACTCGTTTTGGTGATTTATCAAAAAACAATCTTCCAATTGCTAGGCGGGAAAGAGTTTTGTTTAACTTTTTTGAAATGTTATATTAGCGGTTTTCATTCTTGGTTTAATATTTACTTCGTGTTATATTACGATTTGTTTACAACAAAGCGTGAGTGTCTTTTTTCAATGTATGGTAAATTTATAAATCAGCTGATTTTTTGTTATTCGGCACATATGTATGTATCAGCAATGATTTTAATATAAGAAAAACTTTACAGAAAAAGAAAATATCACAATTTTTTACTGCAAAATGCAAAATGTTTTTGTTTTAAACTGCGTTTTTTGATATTTTTTTTTTATTAATTCTTAAGTTTTTCCAATAGTTAACAGAAAATAATTTTTTTTGACGACAGAACAGTCAGCTGTTATTTTTTTTTGCTGATAAATTTATCACGCGTGTTTACCACAGTTTTTTGTGTGGTATTTCGACACAGAGTGGTAAATTTTAGTGCAATAGATTTTGTGGTTGGTTCTGGTAAATTCTGATAAATTTATCAATCGTACACCATTAACCAGATCTACAAATGATATTTACTAGCAAGAATGAATAAAGCTATTGATAGAGTGATATTGAGGATAATAAATTTTGTTATACAAAGAATTTATATCGGCCCATTCCACCGATGACCGGCCCAAAAAGGCAATTTTTTGACGTCCCGTATAAAAACGTTTGTATATAATACATATGTACATTATTTGGGATATGTTTAAGTTTTGTATCCTTTTTCAAAAGCGTATAAATCTCAGAGAAGACAAAATAAGCTTTAAAATGAGATATTAATTTTTAAAATCGGACTACGCGTTCAATAATACTACCATTTTTATAAATTTTTAAAAAATACTTTAAAATTAATTTGTTTGCACTTTTGGAAACAAAGTACAGGAAACGAAAATTTGAACATCGCTAAACTTTTTGTATTATAAATTAGTTTTTTTTTTTACTGAAGAAAGCCGTAGCTCTAGGTATAACACACCAGAAAGCCGTAATAGAGTTACGGTTGATCGAAGTCGATCAAATTGACGGTTTAGTAAGTCTAGTGTTAAATTAAAATATATTTTAATTCTGTTTATTAAAACGTATCGTTTATAGCTACTTAATTGGTTGGCATATGTAATGCTAACTTTTTCCATTGCGGGTAAACAAACATGTATAGAAATGGTACAAAATAGACGAGAACTATAAAAATGAACCGTAAATACAAATATAATATTTTTTTTGTACTCAACAACGTATCCAAGTATCATTAATATCTAAGGATTTATTACTGTGTAGTTTCCTGGTTAGTTCGAAAAGGTGCCAAGTTCATATATTTTATGAAAACGTAGATTTTTACTCATTTACTCAGGAAATTGTAATTTATTATTTAACCGATTTTTGATGAGGAATTTTAATAAATTTCGACACATTGAGGTAAACTATTTAAATTTTTTTGTGTCGGTCGATGTTTAAGCATGCTAAATCTATCCGCGTTAAGCATTTATCTTTAACGGCGGGACAATTATGGTGGTTTCGAGTTTAAAGCAAATTAAAAATATTAAATAATATATTACACCCGAAAAAAATATCAAAATATACTAAACAAAAATTGTTGTCTTATATTAAAACTTAAAAGTAAACCGTGATTATTTGGAAAACATAATTTTTTTTGTCTGTTTTATGACATATAATGGATTTATAGTTAATTTTTTGCAGAAAATCATATTAAATATGCAAAAATAACAATTTTTTACAGTTATATTAGTTTTTTGTTTTTATATACATCGAGATTATTTTTATGTTATTTTCAATTTATAACGAGCTTTCAACCTCCGTATATTTACAAAAATAAAGCAAATCAAACATATTAGCTAAGTTGATACTAGTATTTCGATCTGGCTAAAGATCTCATCAGAATCCGAAGTTTTAGAAAAATTAGGGCCTCCATAATAGGCAGAACTTTAACAAAAAACCTAATTAATAATAATTTTTGCTCCATTCTTGTCTTCTTAGAGCTAGTTTTTGGGATATAGTTCAACCTTGTTTATAGTTTTAACGAAGTTTAAACTTAAAATGCTTGTTTTTGAGATCAAGTTTATTTTATTTTAATTGTAGTTTAACCGGTCAGCATTGACCGTTTTAAACTTAGTTTTGAGTTGTCAAAACATAACAGCTGTGAATGAAAATTATAAACAGCTGTTAAGTAAAAGTCCAAAAAAAACAATATAAAAGAAATTTTTTGAAAAAGAATTTTTTATAAAATTAGTGTCTTTTTTTATACACCAAAAATTTAATTTCTTTTGTTGAAAATTTGTTTGTCCGTCTGCTGCCTTTCATTTTTACATTTATTTTAGAGTCCATTTATATTTAATTACAACCAATATTAAACAAAAGAAATATTTAATTGTTGGGCATCAAAATAAACAAACATTTTTTTTCTACGCGCGCTTCTTTGTTTGTTTTTAATTTTTGACATTCGCAAGTGCTACCATATTTATTTTGAAAATGTCATTACTTTTTTTGGTGTAAAATATGGTAATCTTATTTAATTTGAGATTTTTTAAACCATCACTGAAAAACAGGATGGTGGTTTAAAAGCAGTTTATATCTTATTAAAGTTTAATTAAACAGCAGTAAAACTAAGTTTGATCGTCCTCCCAAAAACTGGCTCTTAGTAATCAAGCACCGTGGTTAGGTCTTTTCCATAAAACTTAATGTTTTTAACATTTGTTGATGTCTTTTCGATGTCAGTCTGAAGGTCATTAAATCTTTTTTTAAATTGGAAAATTTTGTTTTCACTTGTAAACCACCATATACATATGTATCACCATATATTTTTAGTGAATGTATCCCCAAAGTCTTGTGTCTCCATTTTGTATACGTTTGGATCTGAAAGTTAAAAACTACTTGGAAAGAATAAGATGAATAAAAAATACTCTTGTAAGGTTCAAGTAATCTTTTTAATTGTTCAACTTTTAAATGGCCATCAATTCTTTCGCTGAAGACGTTTTTTACGTCAAACTTTGCGTGTCATAGCCTTTAAGTATAGTAAATCTAACTCTTTCCATCTTGCCTCTCAATTCACAAAACCTTAAGAAATAAGAGGCAAATAAAGTTTATGAAGTAGCTCATATGTGTTGTAATATTTTAAAATGTGCGCCCCGGTAGGCTAGTTGGTAGCGTGCTGGCTTATTAGTGCGGGGGTCGTTGGTTCGATTCCCACCAGAGGCACTGGTCTGTTTTCGCTACGACTCGCCGAAGGCCATAGTAGCTAGTGCTCGGTTAGGGTAATAGTATATAATTTGTAATTATATGATTATTAATTAATAAAAAAAAAAAAAAAAAATATTTTAAAATAAAAACACCAAAGACTATATGAAAATTGTTTACTCGGGTTCTAAACTCGAAAACAAGAAATAATTTTCTTATTATGAATCACTAGATTTAACTTTGCAAATTTCTAATATGTTGGAAATACAAAACTAATCGTCAACATCTGGAGCCATATCGGCAGAAAACAAAAAAAAAATTAAACGAAAGTCATCGGTCTTGTGGCATAAGAAATATTAGCTGGTTAAAAAAGAATCTAAAGCTGGGACAGTATAAAAACTATATGAGTTCCAGGACATTGTAATGTCGCAGGGAAGGAGATGGCAGGTGAATTAGCCAGGGAAGATTCTCTACTGGATACAGACAACTTGAAGAACGTGAAACAACGTGAATGGACTTGTTATTGGTGAAACCACCAGGATTCTTTGGAAGGGCTCGGATAGGAAGAAAACTAAGAAACTTTTGAAACTAAGTAAAAGTGAACTTGTTCAGATAGTAAACATTCTCACAGGGCTTTCAACGCTGAGGCACACCTATGCGGACTCGGTAAACTATAGGGCCTGTGGGAAGAGTGACGAGACCTTTAAACACTATTTTATAGACTCTCGGTCATTTGCAAGGATTAGCGTACAAAACCTGTCTGCTGACAGTATTCCAAATTTGGGTGAGCTTAGTGAAAAGGGTCGTCGGAGCCTAAGGAATTTGGTCAGCAGAACGAAGTTTCTGGTCTAGATAGGGTTTGGAACCACCCCGTCATGAGAACGCAGAACAAGCCGACTTTTGGGCTTAGGTGTAAGTCTTGTTTTTTGAACCTGAGTCGGTTGTGAAGGGTATTTTCACTTCCGATTACCCTTTTTTAATCTAATCTAATTGCTAATTTTAGCCCTTCTCAGAAAATTTTTTTAGAACAGATTACCTCTGAACCTGTTTTTAGAACAACTTCTTTTACCACCGGTTACATGGAACCGGTTCTAGAACAGGTTGCTGGGAGTCGAAATGTAAGGTGTCACTGTCCCAGAACCAGTTCTATAACTGATTCTAGAACCGGTTATAAAGCAACCTGTTCTTGTTTGGAGGTAAAGAACCTATTGCAAATAGGACAAACTCCATATAAAAAGAACCAGTTGCAGAACAGAAATTAGAACCTGTTATAATGCAGTATAAGCTATTCTGCAACCAGTTATTTGGATTTTACTATTTTGCTGGGTTGGTTCTAAAAAATTAGTAAAACATTCAGTAATTTGTAAAATAAGAATAGGAAAAATTGTTACTAAGAAATATATTGTACTAAAATTAGTAAACAAATATTAAGTGGAATTGAAACACCTTACAGATTTTTTACTAACTTTCCTAAGGATTTGGATACTATTGATGTTCTGGGTATGAAAATTCTGTTCGGTTTTCTACAACGCTGTAAGAAGTACTTAACTGCATTCGGCTTACCCACCATTTATACCACCTATATCCGACAGATAATGGAATACAATTCCCATATGTGGGTAGGAGCTTCGAAGTCAGTTTTAGACCTTCTGGAACTTGTGCAAAGGAGGGCATTGGCTATCGGAAAAATTTTATCTTTTACAAAAAGGAACTATAAATTAAAATTACGCTATTAATTAGCCGAAATCGAAGGGTAATCGGCAAATTCTTTTAATGATAAGGAAAATTATGGAACAAAGATAAGTGGAAAAAATCCAAACTGTCGAATCGTGATACACGAGGGATTTTAAAACGCTGAAGCAATTCTACGATAAGCTTCACTGAGCTCAGCGCCCTAATTACCCCTTTTGTGAGCATATCACAGAAGGGGGTGCATCTGCAACTGCATCCGAAAACATTGTGCGAAGTGAAATGAAACGTAGTTCCACTACTTTTAGAAAAATACAAAATCAAACGTGTATAATTCGCAGAGTTAAACATGAACACAATTTGACGGAAAACCCTACTATTGACGCGAACTACGTAAAGAAAAACGACACTTCTCGCATAGCATTTTTGAAATTCAGTTCTTATCATCAACAATTAATAGTTCGGATTATACTGCAGTATTGCAATGCAGGATTGGCGCCATTGTTACTAGACCACCCCCATATAAACTGTATATTCATGCAAGACAAAGCAAGCAACGAAACTAAAATGTGGTTTCTCGAAAGAAAGCGAATAATAGGTTTTTTGCGACATAGTTTTATAGTTTCCAGATCTTAGAAATGGGATATGTAGCTAACAAACAATTATTACCATCTGTCAAAATTAAAAAAAACTTTTTTTTGTTTTTTTTTTCAATTTATAACGAGCTTTCAACCTCCGTATATTTACAAAAATAAAGCAAATCAAACATATTAGCTAGGTTGATACTAGTATTTCGATCTGGCTAAAGATCTCATCAGAACCCGAAGTTTTAGAAAAGCTTGAGCCTATATAATAAAAAAAACTTGATTAGTTTAAAATTTTATAGAACTGCAAAGCACTACCTTATACATGGGCTATAAACATGAAACGGACTTTAGCGTTACGATGCACTTCATTAAAAGGGGTCATCCCCTGGGTGTTGGTCTAACGTAAAAAAAAAAACAGAATAGTTTCTGTAGCACAGTGTTTAAGCAATATTGACTTGCTTAATCCGCATTAATATGAGTGCAAACTATTGTACCTATTACGTGATATTCTTAAAACTATCTTAAATAATAACTCTCAGTTTGTACGTGTTTCATTTCACAATATTCCAATTTAATTCTCTCTTGTTTACCATATTTTTTTTTCTCTCTTTTTCAGTTTTTATAAATTCCGTTTCATTCATTCAGTTCTTTTTTTTTTTATAAGACTGAGATAGAGCGAGATAATAAATACTTACTATCTATTGTACGTGCACCATGACAATGAGTAGTATAAGACGCATTTAAAAAACATAATAATTAAAGGTCTTCGGAACTTTGTTGAGATCGCTTGCCGACCATAACGTCTTTGTAGTTAACGTCGTCGTCGGCAGTTCTTTAATATCTTTTGCGCAGCCGCAGAAAATTTGTCGGCTCACTTTGATGTTGAAAATGGCGTGTGCCTTAATGCAGAGATTAAACTTTGTTGAATGCCGCCGACATTGTTTGCTGTTGTTGCTTTGTGTGTTATTTGTTATTGTCGGTTGTTTTTGTTTTTGCTATTCTTTATGTTTTTTATAGTTTTTGTTTTGTTTTAATATCCGTAACATTAAATGATCTTTTTAAGTGCATGACTGTGAATTGGGGGAATAGTGATTGTAAGTTGAAGTATTTGAAAGGTAGTGAGAGAGTTTCATAAAAAGAGTATTATTTTTTTTTATTTTCTAGCTAGAAAGAGATTTTCTTCAAGTTTAGTGAAGGGGAGTTGTAATATGTTTGTGTCCCCTATTACTTTGTTGTTGGTTAAAAAATAAAATCATTTAAATATTTTTTTAATACAAATTTTATTACTTAAGAAAACCAGCTTGACTGGCCA
Source organism: Delia radicum (assembly GCA_021234595.1). Lineage (NCBI taxonomy): Eukaryota > Metazoa > Arthropoda > Insecta > Diptera > Anthomyiidae > Delia > Delia radicum. The sequence goes on along the minus strand of JAEKOY010000609.1, from coordinate 11,946 downwards.
TAAAATTCCGTTCATAAAAATCCTTTTATTGCCCTCCAAACTAAAGATGTCATGGATGGCAACGACATAAACTATTCATACGGTAGCACCTGTTGATTTTCCCACACTACTTTTTTTGCCTGTATGTGTGTGAGTGAGTGTTGTTTTTGTACTTGTTGTTCCTGTTGTTATTCCGAAAAAAGAATACAGTAATCATCTTAATCCTGTGCTACGATATATATGTGTATGTATTTGTGAGTGTGCAACAAGTAAGCAGACATCTTTTATATCCTTTGGCTGTCCGTTATTTCCATTTAAACGACGTTATTCATTCTAACCCCTCATCATTACTGGAAAGAAGTTGCATTTTTAATATCATCTTTATGGTTGAAGTTTTTTTGGTTGGCGGCTTACTTCACACAAATATCGCAAATCGCCACCTGCCAAAAACTACATAAAGAAGATGAAGAAGTAGATGACATAAATACATATAAAAAGATGCTGCAATATAAAATTTTGCTTATGGCAAATAATGATGAAAAACGGCAACTCATAAGAAACTTGGTTGACTTCAACTTAGTCCACCTATCATCAAAGTCACCATGATCAATCTCTCCAGATTGTATTGATAATGCTGTTCTCAAACTTATTGTTCATATGCAAGTCATGCCATAGTTTATATCTTACAAGGGAAGTCTGCTGGGTAGTTTGGATGAAATTCGGATATAAGATAGAGGAGACGAGAGTAATAAAAAATTGTTAAGAAACATACCTGCAAAATTGCATATTTAAGGGGTTAAAAAGCGGTTTCAAAGTTGTTCGAAGCTTTTTTTTGTATTAAAACATTTTACTATGGATATGTCAATGGATAGGTCATCCAAATGCCTTTTATGTGATATCAAATTTGTATATTGTTTCCTTGAAGAAACTTGAAAAACGCAAAATAACGTACAATTAAGTTATTTTTGATCACAAACGTAACCCTTCGGTTAGGTTGATAAGAGAAATTGGAAGTGAAGATACCCTTCACATGTCCAATAAAATAGGACATGCACTTAAGGCCGGTGGTTTCCGGTTATACCAATTCCAGAAACTGTGTCCCGCTGACGAAATTCCTCAGTCTCTCCCATCCGGAATGTTGTCAGCGGACAGGTGGGTTTCTCTTATCCTCTTGAAAGCCGAAAAAAACACAGATAGTATTCTATGGTCTCGTCACAGCCCTACATGCTGCTGAATCTACACGACCCATTCGAAATCCGCTCGTCTTCAGCGTTGAATGCCCGGTGAGAATACTTACTACCTTATCAAGCTCCCTTTTACTTAGTTCCTTAGTTTTGCCTCCTATTGGGTCCTTCTCATATAATCTTAGTGGTTTCACCTACTCCCATGGTGTCCCATATTGTGAGCAATAACAGTCCACTGACATAGTTCAGCCCTAAAAGCCTGAAAATGGTTTCGTGTTCTCCAAGTTGATTGTGCGCATAGAACATTCCTTGGCTAATTGGTCAGCCATCTCGTTCCCTACGATGTTACAATGCCCTGGATCCCATATAATACCAAAACCTCCCACGGTTGAGAAGTTATTGATTGCACCCGAGGAAAGTGGCTGATCTCCCAGAGCTCGAATTAATTGCCTAGATAGCCGAATGTCTTCCTGTAGAGAACCTTATATTTCCGGTGATTTATTCAATATTAATAAATTTTTTATATTTCGTTATTGCCCTGATCTCCGAATGACAGGGTATCATGATCTGGGAAGCGAAAGCATTTTGCAATGGAGAGATCGGTACTATACAAGCCCAATCGAGTTCATTTATACATTTATAAGTGAATACCTGGATTGTCCGTTAAAAAGATACCCCACAACCAGGATTCCCCACTCGGGATTCGTGTACTTGCATCTTCCAGCTAGTGACTTTTCAAAGATTATATCACAATTCAATTCTGTGCTGTTGTTTCCCGGTAGCTCGTGAAGGATTTGGTGTTGGATTATTTTTCGATTGCCAGAAAACCATTTACCAGATATCAATGTAAATAATGACCTTCAATTGTTTTTTTAAATGTTTCTAGAATTACACCTAGAAACAGACCTGGTGGCAGCAATCAGGTTAAGGAGGCAATCGGAATTCTAATATCTAGTCAGAATATTTGTTGTTTTAACCGAATGATTGTTATCACAACCGAAACATTCGATTTACAAAAAATACAGTAGCCGGGACCGAGTCTGTTTCTGATTGTAGCCACGATTGTTGAGTTGGGGTGGCTTAGACAAACACAGAATCAAGTCCATGGCGCTCAGGCAATAAATTGTTCATTGTACACTCAAAGGAAAAGCTTCATCATATCTATGACACGTTTCATAGATTTTCGTCCAATGTAACGTTTCATAGTATTTATGAAACTTTCATAAAAATAAATAAATTCCATCATATTTATGAACTGTTTTACTATATATATGAAGGATATTTTGTATTATTAAGGATTTCATTATTTTGTGTAGAAAAAAGTTCATATACACCATGATATGGTTATTATAATTCTTATTGTTTATGAAATGTTTTATAAATATTGATGAAATTGTTAAATTTGACGAAAATTTGTGAAACGTATTGTTGGTTTTCTCTGGGTGTACCCCCAGACAGGAAAGTAAAGGAAAAAATAAGATATAACATTCAAATCAGAAAATAAAAGTTGTATAAACTAAATAATTTTGACCCTACGTTTTTAACCATTAAACGTGAATTTGGCCGCTAAAAATGTGTTTCCCTTTTTTTATTCCAGTTGCAAAAAAGCTTTTATATAGTTCGTAGCTTTAAAGCTTTAATTTAAATTCCCGGAAGATGGTTAAAGAATTAAACCGAAATATCTGAAGGAAAGAATTAAATAATTAAAAACCTTTGTGTTTTTATTGAATATTTTATATCAAAAAGCCGAACTAAGAAAAACTTTCAATCTGGAATACAGGACAACCCAGAAAAATCTAAGTAATATGATATCATTACCAACACCTGAATCATATAAGCAGCTACAATAGGGCCTACTCCATATAATTCGGCGTCAAAACTCACTTTTTTTGTTCAACGAGATCATATTTGTAAATAATTTTACTTATTCGCTGCATGAAAAAACGCACAAAATTTCTACACACGCTTACCAGCTGCATTACAATAATATACAAAATAAGTGGTTACCAAAATATTTTGCATATGAGAAGCTAAAAAAATATGTGGTTACACACAGAGAAATAAAGTGCCAACCGAATTAAAAAGTGTATATTAATGGTAACAACTTATAATTTTGTTTGTACAACGATATTTACATTATATTTCTGAATATTTTGGGTATTGCAACTAAAATTCAGTTGAATTAACCGAATTTTGTTGTGAAAACTAATGTTAAGTTGTGCCAACCGTCTGAAATTCGTTATAACCGAATTTGAGTCGAACTCAACGAATTTCAGTTGGCAAAGAGCCAAATTTTTTTCTGTGTGTACAAATTTGTAAATAATATGACTTATCCTTATTCGCATCGGTTATTAAAGAGTAAGTAGTTGACGATAAGGCATTATTTGTGTAATTAAATAAGTAGTCTTGATTGCTTACAAAAACGACTCCTTCAAACAAAAATAACTAGTGCTGACGCCGAATTATAATGTGCTAGGATATTTAATTTCATTATATAACCACTTACGTGGTTTTCTTACATTTTCTTAAAATTTCTAAATCCGATTTTTTACTTGTATTATTTACATTTTCAGAAATTTTGTAAGGGGTCAATTTTAGATAGTTTTGAAAAATTCACTTTATAATTTGTATTTCTTGCAAATTATTTCTGGTTTAGGATTTCGGCTTGCTAGCATATAAATATAACAACAATACTTTGAATTAAGGACGAGTTATGACCCAAAAAGTTATGGGGTGGCAACTTGCAAACATTTCCCCTACATATTATGTAGGTAGAGGGAAATAAAAAGTTTTTTATGTAAAATAACGCTGGCAACTAATATTACACAAGGGAACAATGGTTCTGTTGATTAAGAACTGAATATTGTTTTTAAGGTTATTTGAGACGCTGAATCCAAATCTGCACTTGGTTTTTTTCTATCAGCTCGACTTTTCGAGATATACCGTTATGTTCAAAATTAAGGCACTTCCGCTACATATTGGAATAACTTGAAAATGGTTCACCATATTAAATTAAAAAAAAACCGAAACTCGCAAACAATATTCTCTTTAAGCCGTGCTTACATTGTTTTTAAATTTTCCAAGTAGTTTTAGAGATATCGTTCAAGTTTTTGAAAAAAAAATTAAAATTTTTAAAAAAAAAAAAATTTTTTTTGTTCTTTAATAATTCCTAAAAAATAAAAATGGGATAAAAATCACAGTTTTGGTCTAGAAACAGTTAGTTAAATATATTTCGAATGAAATGAGCTTTATTTCATTGCAATCGGTGCACAACTTTTGATTTTGTTCACGATTTGCTGAATTGATATAAATCGCGATTTCCATACAAAAATATTGTTTATTTCTATCAGCTATACTGTTTAATTTAACACAAAAAGAGAATTTTAAAGAAAAATAAAAAATTTTAATACACAAATATTACAATGTAATTACAACTCATCGAAAAATTTTCTTTTATAAGATTTTCTTAAATAATCTTGTTTAGAGTGATTATTTTTAATGCTCCAGCAATAGTCCGCCATCATATGCTCTGTTACGGTAGTATGAAACTGTTGTTCCTTGGTTTAACAGATTTTTTTGCTTTAATCGAGAAGCAAGAATTTCAGATGCTTTTTTAGAGAGTCCAAGGTCTCTCACTAAATCACTAGGCTCCTCCTGATTAAATTGCTCGCGTTCAGAAGAAATATCTAAATGGAAGTCATCTGATCCACATTCAGAAATTGGTGTAGGAACATTTTGTCGTAAGTCGTGAAAATTGTGTGTAGATGTAGATGGTTGTGGTCAGGCACGTAGCTAAAAATTAAATATATCTACACAGAAGAAACTAAAATTGAGTTTTAATTAAAACACTTGTTGATTCAGCAAAAGTTTAACTGAATTCCGTTGTGTTGATGCAATTGTAGTAACAACTAAAATTTAATTAATATTATTTCCAATTACATATAGTTTTATTCACATCTATTAAAAATTTAATTGAATATTTTTTACTATAGGGAAAAATTACAAAATTTTAAAAAAAATCACCAAAATTGTAAAAAAATCGATAAATTTAAAAATCGAGACCATTTGAAAAAATCGCATAATTTGAAAAAAAATTGCCAAAAATTAAAAAACAATCCTCAAAATTGCAGAAATTTAAAAAACTACCAAGATAAACGCCAAAATTCGAAAAAAAATCACCAAAATTAAAGAAACGCGAATTTTTAACTTTAAACGATTTTTTTAATTTTGGCGACTTTTTAAAATTTTTGAATTTGTTTCAATGTTGTTATTATACGTTATAAAAACTGAAAAATTAAACAGTTAATTGAAAGTAAGTTTGAAATCCAACAAAAGTTTAATTGACATTTTTTTGACAATGATTTTTTCTGTGTATTTTGACTTAATCTTTTAAAATGGAGATACCACTAAGACTCAAAATTAAGTTTACTTGTGCCGTAAAAGTCGTTACTTTACTTACAGTGCAATCTTTTTATTTAAATTTGATTTGCTACGCACGCATCTGGTAACATAGTTTTCAGTATTTTTTTACGATATCTCAAATATTTTTTTTAATTTTTTGAAACAAATTTAAGCCTCAAACTTTGATCGATATGCATAATGGTTAACGTGGTCCAATGTGACTCAAATTTTCTAAATTTTTTTTTTTAGACTAAATGTAAACAAATTTCTATCGGCGCTCCTTGAAATGCGACATTTTAAAATCAAGCAGCTAAACCAGTCTTTGTGTTATAACGATGTTGTTTTTTTTTTAGACATTTTAAAGGGTTTTTATTTAAAAAATTGATTAAAGACAATTTGAAAAGCGTTTGAAATTGTCCAAAATATAAATCAAAGTGAATTGGAAATACATAATTTAGTTTAAATAAGACCTGGGCGATATCAGGTATATTTTTAAATTTTCCAATTGTATATTTTTTCTTTATTATTATTTCTTTTAGACTACAATCACGCTTGCTTTTAAAATTTACGATTTTTTTAATACAAGACATGAAGTATAGCCCCCAATCTTAAAAAAGTCGGATATATGAAAAAGGGTAAAAAAAGTAAATAATTTGTTAAAATAATTCAAATAAGTGGCAGCCGGGGTCCACGACATAGTGTCAAAATGGTTTTCAAAATGTGTGTTTTCTCGAGCATTTTAACGCTGTTTTTAAATAAGTCTAAATTTCCTAAACTTTAAACATATTTTCATACAAAGATGTGTAAGTTTCACCACCAATTTTAAAAATAGATACGTTTTTCATATATTTTTGCTGCTTTATCACCTATCCGAATTTAATTAATTTCAAAGGGAACCCATCGGAAAGCTTTCTTGTAAGTTTCAGGCAAATTATATAGGATATTTGCTTTAAATTTGATTTTTGGACGGTTATAAATCTTTAATTTCCCGAGTTAAAACGTTTGCATAAAATAATACATTATTTTATATACACTAAGGTTTTGTCTGCCAGTGCATTCAACCGGACATAATTATATAAATTCATATATAAAATTAATTTCGTAGAAAAAATAATGCAATTAAGAACTACGTTATATTTATATACCTAGACATTGCAAAATAATATATATTTTGATATTATATCATATTTAAAAAAACACAATTTTATTTTAGATAAAATTGTATATTACCCCATGCAGAGTCACACTAGAAAATTTGTCAATTATATTTTGGATGTAAATATGTATTACATCAATACAATAGAACAATTAATTGCATCATTTTGTGTATAATTTTATATACAAAATTTACCCCAATTTATATAGACATCAAAATTCGCAAAATAATAAACACATGATAAACATATGAAAAATGAAAAATGCATTTTAAGGAAATGCACTTTATGCGGGTGGTTTTTGTTTCAAAATGACCTGAGAAAGCGATTTCTATTATTAATCCATGATTGCCCATTACGTGTAGGTAAGAATTTAGCAAACAAAAAAAAAGCTGTAAAAATATATAATCAAAATAAAAAAATCGAAAAGCCCCCCCCGAAACAAATTCCTAGCTACGTGCCTGGTTGTGGTTCTGAATCCTCACTAGAGTACAGGACTGGTTGGGTAATAGACAACACGTTAGGATAAATCCATTTAGACCGGTTTGTTTTATTAATGCCTGTTATGTTGACAGCGCAAAAATAACAATCATCATAATGATTCGAAAGTTCCCGCCAGATCATTGGTGTTTTATACTTGAACTGGGTCCGTTGCTTGTTTGCCCATAACCTTAAATACTCTACACAGTTTTTACATACAGTATTAGGAATCCAGTACTTGTCACGGGTTTCCATGGTAAATCCGAAGTAGTCGAAATAAATTTTTTTAATAAAATCTGACACACTTTTTCTATTTTTTATAAACGTGTATTCGCCACATATGTTACAAAAATAGTTGGGATTGATTTTACAGGTGTTTCTTGACGTAGTCATAGCCCAATTTTGACATATATTTCAAAGTAACACAGTTTTCAATAAATAAAACAAGGGATAAAAATCAAAAGTTTTTTTGTGTTCACTGATGAAATGTTCTAGGTTAAAATTTTTTAATATTTTTGTCGTTATACTTTTCGCTTTCGTAAACACTTGTTGAATGAGAAAAATTGGTTCAATGAACCCATATAAATACTTCGTAGTTTTTTACTGAAGTACCTAGAAAAAATTATATCCACAATTTTATTGACAGTCACTTATGAATGAACACATGTGTTAAGGGGAATTTCTTTAAAAAATCATCCGTTACCAACGGTAAACCACACATCAATAAAAACAAGTGCACTTTCCTTTTTTCTCTTTAATTGACTGTGAACTGACTAGGTGTCATAAAGGAACAATACAATTTATAGGCGTTATGAGTTTGCTACCGCAACCATAAAAATGAAATAATCTTTTTTTATTACTTAATTTTTTTAATTCTTAGAATCATAAAAAACTAACTTATTACATTCAAACACTTACACATTAGAAAATGTTATTTTTGTATGGAAATCGCGATTTATATCAATTCAGCAAATCGTGAACAAAATCAAAAGTTGTGCACCGATTGCAATGAAATAAAGCTCATTTCATTCGAAATATATTTAACTAACTGTTTCTAGACCAAAACTGTGATTTTTTATCCCATTTTTATTTTTTAGGAATTTTTTAAAGAACAAAAAAATTTTTTTTTTTCAAAACTTGAACGATATCTCTAAAACTACTTGGAAAATTTAAAAACAATGTAAGCACGGCTTAAAGAGAATATTGTTTGCGAGTTTCGGTTTTTTCTTTTAATTTAATATGGTGAACCGTTTTCAAGTTATTCCAATATATGTAGCGGAAGTGCCTTAATTTTGAACATAACGGTATATCTCGAAAAGTCGAGCTGATAAAGAAAAACCAAGTGCAGATTTGAAATCAGCGACCTCAAATTAGTAAAAATTTGCTACAAATTTCAAATCAACACAAAAAAAGTTCAATTTTGTTCCCTTGTGTTATCAATGACCATAGCATATTGGGTTATACAGATTTTCAATAAAATGTCAAAAATTATATTTTTATTGTTTTAAAATTAAAAAAAAAAACTAAAAAAAAAATTCGTATGATTGTATTTTTTGTATGTGTTACTTGGACTTATGGACTACACGGTGTTACAAAATAGAAAAAAAATAATATATTTTTAAAATGACTTTTTCAGAATTTTTAATTCACTCTCAAAATCTGAAGTTAATATTTTTAACTTAGTCAGTTTTGAACCGATTTTAAATTTGTGGTGAATCTGCAGATTTTAATGAAACTTGGATATGTTGCTAAGGGCAAACAAATAAAGGGTGTTTTTTATACAGGTATAGAACTTTAAGTTGGCAACACTTTTTAACTGGCGGCCATTTTGTTAGCTGTCAATTGATTTATGTTAAATGGATACGTCAATAAACAAAACTGCCGTATTTGGAGTGATGATAATCCTAAAATGTTTGTTGAGACACCGTTACATCTAGAAAAACTGACTGTTTGGTGTGCTTTATGGGCTGGTGAAATCATTGGTACGTACTTCTTTAAAAACGATGCTGGTCAGAACGTTACAGTCAATGGTGACCGCTATAGAGCCATGATTACTGACTTTTTCGTACAACAATTGAACAACCATGATGTTTATTGAAGGAAACGTTTGGTAACCGCATAGTTTAACGTTTCGGACCCGTGAATTGGCTTCCAAGATCGTGCGATTTAACGCCGCTGGACTATTTTCTGTGGCGATTTGTGAAGTCGCTAGTCCGCCCGAAACGATTGACCACTTGTAGGACACCATTTGCCGCGTTATTGCCAATTAACGGCCACAAATGTTGGAAAAAGTCAGCGAAAGTTGGACCTCCAGATAAGACTACATCCGAGCCAGCCGTGGCGGTCATATGCCAGAAGTCATATTTAAATTATAATGCCAGCAGATTATTTGTTGAATAAATGTCAATTTTAAAAATTCATGTCAATTTAAAAAATTCATCTTTGTTTTATTCCATTTCAAAGTTCTATACCTCTATAAAAAACACCCTTTATTTGACATTACAACATTTTTGTATGGAAACATGCCTAAAATTTAAGAAATTCAGTATATTTTGTACCCAGTATTAAAGTATTCGAGGAAACGAACATTTTTATACCCATGTTGAATATGCTGTGGGCCTAGGGTTGCCACTTATTTGAAATATTTAAAATATGGTTTATAAAAGCTCTACGGTAAAAGTCGTATTCAAGCCAAGCAATTACGAAAATCGAAAAATGCCCAGACACTCTCCCCAATTAAATTAAATAAGCATTATTGTATATTAATTTGAACTCAGACCAACAACAACTTCTCATACAAACATAATATTCGATTTTTTTTTTTTAATAACAAAAATGTTCGGACATGCACTGGCATGTTTTGTATACCAGTGGATGCGTCTTCAAAATAGCTTTAATTTGATACCCAATTTGTCTATAGTTTTAATAAATATAAGAAATATTTAAACAAAAACGTAAAATTGGGTCATTTTTTTTAAAAAAAAAACCTAAAATAGGGTAATTTTTGACCCCACTTTTTAACCGCTAAAAAAAAATACCTGTCCAATATTTTGTTGTCCTTTACAACATATACTATTTTCATTTAAATCTGAGGATTCAACACTGAGTAGTTTCCTTGTAAGTTAAACATATTTTAGTCCGTGGAGTTTTGAAAAAACCTTTTTGTTTTAGCGATAACTTCAGATTTTGAGTGTGTATTCAAAATTCTTAAAATTGAAAAGTGAAAAGTGATTTACTCAAACAGGCTACACTAGGTAATTTTAAAAGTATATTTTAACTGTCACACTGTGTTATTTTTTAAAATTGTTTTTTTTTTTGTGTTGTCTACATTGTCGGCAAAAGAACTAATAAACATTGTTTGTAATGTAAACAACAAACAACATGCAACAAACAATGGTATTAACACACAACAACAACATCAGCAACACCAAAAAAATCAACTAGATAACAGAATTTTAAAAGAATTAATTATTGGGTTATGTATAATCTAACAAACCAACCCGTTTTTGATGGGATTATTTCGCTTTTTAGGGGCTGATCTCACCTTGAATTGTTTTCCCGCTTTTTAAACCAAACTCCCGCTCTTTATTTTTAGAGCTTCTTAATAAAGTTTTAATGACGATTAATAAAATGTTTTACAAACGTTCAATTATTAGAAATTTGGGAGTTTTTTTCTTTTTTATTAAAATGAAGTTATCAGATATATTAATAGGATTTCGAAATGTTTTTATTGACGTCGAATAGAAGTCTTAAAGGTACCATGAGGGCATTTGTTGTGCCAAAACTAACTTTTTAAATAAACTGTGCTCCCAAATAAACGTTAACACACAAAAAGTTACGTTAATAGATACTAAGTTAAGCGATAGATTAGAATGAAACATTTTATTAATTAAAGTTTTATACAGATTTATATTTTGTAACATCTTAATTAAATAATTAATTTTTCCCCATAACTAAGCAATTTCTGTTGTGATTTTTCTGTCCACTTATATCGGAAGTTGGAAATACATTTGAGATTCTGAAATATCACCACTAGTTCTGTTAACTTTGTTTCAATTGAATAACTTCCAAGTTTCTAAATATTTAAAGTTTTTAAAACATTTTATTATTTTTTTGTGAAATTATATTAGGAAGTTCTAAAATATAAAAAGCGGGAAAAAATTTAAGACTGGATCAGCCTTTAAAAAAACGGGATAATCCTGTCAAAATCGGAATGCTCAGGTTAAGTATCTACGGCTATTTTTTTAATTTTCGTATATTTTTAATGATTTGAAACGTGATATTTCAAGACCTGTTGTGATTAGCTATCCAAAATTTGGACGATGTTATAGTAATATGTTGTAAATTTTTTATACCAAGTTTGCTTGAACTCAGAAAGGGTGGGCGAAATCGAGTGATTGGTTTTATATGTTTTCAGTCCCATGTAAAAAGGTAAATATTACAGATAAGTATAACAAAGGTAAAGAATATTTTTAGAAAATCTCACCTCAACCAAATTACTACACGAAAAAACTGTATCGGATCACAGTAAAATTTAATTTTTTTTTGTATTTTTTTTTTTAAATTAGTACTTCTATGAGTTGACTATATTCATAGATAGCTCATTTTGAATTTGAAAGTGTTCCGATCAAAATTACGCAGTCGGCAAACAACTGCTCGAAAAAACTCGGCCATTTCCATACAATATTGTATAAATATGATATTTTTAAAAGTTTTATAACATTAAAAAAAAAAAAATTAAAAAAACC
>JAEKOY010000608.1:0-23624 GCA_021234595.1 Delia radicum | reverse complement strand
AAAAGTTCGGTTAGTTCAAATAAATTTTAGTTGCAACACCCAAAATATTCAGAAATCTAATGTAAATATCGTTGTAGTAACTGAAGTTATAAGTTGTTACTATTAAAATACACTTTTCAATTCGGTTGTCACTATATTTCTCTGTGTGAAGGTGACCTAAATTTTAGAAGAACAAACTTTTGGTTGACAGTTATAGTTCAATTAACATTGAATTTACATAAATCCACAGAATTTTAAAGCTGCATTAATAGAAAATTTTGGCGAAAAGTTCTTTCCGGATCTGGTCCGTATTTATAACGGGAGTATAGGTGGTTAATAAAGACTACTTAATAGATACGGATTAAAGATTTTTGGTCCATTTTGCTATATCTCACTTAAACTACATTCAAACTAGCCCCAAAATACGTATTTTCATTTTTTCAAGTTTTCAAATTCAAGTCATTCAAATTCCACACAAATTTTAAATCTAATCTTACGTATTTTGGTGTTCAATATGAACGTAGTATTAGTTTCCGAGATATGGCGTATTTTATGAATATAAAATAAAAATTATGAGAAAAGAGCGCCAGTTACAAGGAATTACTAAAAACGGAGATACAAAAAAACTTTTTTTTTGGAAACAGTTGTGGGTTAATTTAAACTGTCAAATTTGTAAATTTAAGAATCACAAATTACTAAATATTAGGTTTCGAAAATTAGATCAAGTACAGCTGGAATTTGTTTGCAAATATGGTAAAATGAGATAACTAATAACTGATTGAGTTGGAACCCGTTTAACAGACTTTTGTCCTAACTTTTTTTATAAGTGTAGATATGAATGTCTCACTCACAATATTTTGGATCAAAAGGAATATATACATGTTAGTATAAAAATATTGTTAAAACCCGGTTTACTCACTTTTCTTTTAAATCAAATGTTTTTTCATTCATTTTAAACTATAAAAAAATGACCTCAAACTCCGTAAAATAAAAGATTTTCTTTATTTTTACTATCAAAAAATAAATCAAAAATGTTTTAAAAACTCTTATATCCATAAACATAAAACGATTTTGTTTTATTTTAACTGTCAAAATTAACACACCGAATTTATTAAAAACATCAGGTTTTCTTTAATTTTTACTATCATTAACTTTTTGTTTCAAATAAAAAAGTTTTTGTAAAAAGAAAAATTAAATGAAAATAATCGCCCATGTCCGACTTTAGAGCGTTTTGCAATTAGAACGAATTTGTGAAATCACACGAAATTGAAATTTGGTGTTCTCAAAGCCTAAAAGCTTTCGAAAACTCGAACTTTTTTCGAAATTATTATCGAAGTGCCAAAAACCATTTTCGACCCTAAATTGTAATTTATTAGAAAAAAAGGGTATTCGTTTTACTTTCGACTAGGCTTTTCGCAAGAACAAACACCGAAAAATTCTAAAATTTTCACTTTCGCTCTGATTTAAAAGCCGTAACAGGGTGAATAACTGGCACAAAAAACAGTATTTATGTGTAGTTTGTAAAAATAAGTTAAAAAATATATTTATTTGTAGTTTAAAATGTTTACTGATTACTTTTAAATAAACTACAATCAGTTACTGTTAACATATTGAGAGTGTAAATATCGTTGGTTAAAGTTAAGCTCTAGTTATTTTTAAATAGTTACTCCTTTTTAATAATAGTCACGTAAACAAATGGTATATTCTATCATAAAAATAATAATATATTATTTTTTAATAAAATTTAGGCTTTAAAATTTTAAGTTTGTCTTCTTAAGCGTTCATTATTTGACTACCCGATTGAAAATTGTATTGTGGTGCAATATCTAGAATAATTCGTTAACATATTTAATCATATTAAATGTAATACAAAAAATGGTGGATACAATTGTATATAAATAAGTCAAATAACGTTGACTTTAATTTATTTTGATAAGGTCCAATCCGGGCTTGTGTAAAAATTATGTTTATATAATCATTTATGATTATATCTTTTTGAGTATTGTCATATGTAACATCAAGTTTATTTTATATGATGATATCAAAATATATATAATTATATAAAATTACATTAGAAGGATCTGCAAATTTTTTCGGATCATATTATACATATGTATGGGAATATATAATATAATCCGAAAAATAGTGGATCTTGTTAATATAAAAATTATGTAATTACATATAATTTGATATAATTATAGAAAAAACACAACTGTATAAAATCACATATCATTATATGGAAGTAATTTTACATTGGGAGTGTTAGCTGAAATAAATTTGTCAAATTGAATACAAGGGCTATATACTAATCCCCGTATTCATAAAAATATTAACCAAAATTTCAAATACATTTTACTTAAAAAGCAAATTTTAGAATTAAAACTGTATTCATTAACTAATATTAACTTTTACAAAAGGTTTAAAAATATTTATTTTAAGCTAATATTCATTTATAATTTCAGTTTAAGGCTGAAAAATATATTTGAAATCTGAACTAAGATTTTTAATGAATACGTTCGTAAGTATATACAGTAGGGCAGTTCGATTTAAAAATCGCTCAACGTACAAGCAAAATCGTATTCTAGGGATCAAAATAAGAAACTTGCCGAAGGAACCATACTTCTAAAATGAATTCTGATGTCCCGACTTTTGTCCCATAGGGTCAAATTTTGAAAAATCCCACTTTGACCCATTTAGAGTGCCCCAATCGAATCCAACCCAATCGAATATAATTTCTACATTCATCTGCTAGAGCGTCTTCCGCAGAAGAAATAGAGACCCTAATCTTGGAAAGACTGCTATAAAAAACACGGCTAAAAAGGTCCTATTTCAACTTAAATTTTAACCCCTTAACCGTCACCTAGAATGATGATTTATGCATTAATCTGCTAGCGCGTCTCCCGGAGAAGAAGTAGCTCCCATAATCCTGGAGAGATGCCTCCTACTTTCTGAAATATCAAAGTGAGCTTTTCAAAGACATCGGGACATCAGAATTCGTTTTAGAGGTATAGTTTCGGCAAAGTTTCTTATTTTGATCCCTAGAATACGATTTTCCTTGTACGTTGAGCGATTTTTTTGCCTCCCTACAAATCGACCCGCCCTAATATACAGATTACTAAGAGCCCGAGTTAAATTATTTTTTTAAGAGAAGCAACACTCAGGAATTTTTTCCTATCTACTTTTACTAAGATGGACTTTTACTCTGATGGTTCCGGGCTCGATCCACGGCGACGACAACATCAATTAGAAACAAAATTTTAAGATTTTTCTATCCATTTTATATATTTTTCTAACGCCACTGAAGTAAAATAATGAATCAGGGCTATGAAACAAAAAGCTTAAATCAGGGTTTTGAAAAAAAAGTAACAGCCCTGATTGAAGCTTTTTTATTATGGATTTCAAAACAAAAATGTTCCCTTTTCCGCAACTTGGGCCAATACATTGTTTTGTTATTCCCATATATTAATTTAAATCGGCCAATCCAATTATAAATGTAGTGTTAGAGTTAAATAGCTTTATTTTGTGTCAGATTTTCATCCCCAGTTGATAATTTATCGAGTTTGAATTGCAATGTTTGCAGGGATTTATCAATGATCATAAAATCACAATTCTTAACAGAATGCCATATGGCTTTAGTTTGTCTGATAATCCTTTAGGTATTTTCTTATATTTAGTAAGAATATTGATTTTCATAAAGTTTGATCATTTCATGATAGACAATACAATTATTTCATTGGAATCACCCAAGTCTTCAGTTGTCTGCATTAAAAAAGATAATTGGCTTAACTCAAACCGAGACATTACAAACAACAGACAAAATAAATAAACTTGCCTGATCTGGTAAATCTAATTATAAAACAAAAACTATTATTTAGGTATGCTTAGATTAAGTTGTAACTTATTCTCCAGTTACGAGTTATCAACGTATGACCATCAATATCCATATTTTAAAAAACATTTTTACTTAGAGTTCCAAATTATTTTTCCATTTGTAGTCTAAATGCTTACCTCATCATCAGATCTTTCACAATCTTCATCACTGCTGGATTGCCTCGGAATGCGTTTGAATTTATTTTTTTCGGACAACAAATCATATTTCTATTAATTAATATTCTTTTATTGACTTATTAAATTATTGTTAAATATTGTATAGAATAAATAATTCATAATTATAACAAAAATTTATACACTTTATTATTTCGTGAAGTTTTTATTGATTAAATTTGTTCATTACGACGGCACTTTATTTTTAAATATGATTTATGAACAAAGTAATTACTAATGCATTTAGTTTGGTGAAGAAGGTTTTTAAAGTTCTTTTAAAATGCTATTGAGTACTGCTAACTTATCAAAAAATAATAAAAGCTTAGCTCCTAACATTAGTTATTTATTTCAAATTTGTATGAAACTTACCAAAATTAGTGTTACAGATTGGATTTAACAAAAATAATAATTATAATGAGACAATGCGATGTAAATGCGAATGAGAAAGGTAAAAAAAACATATTTTTAGAGCAGAAATAAAAGAAATGAAACTGTACAAACAGAAAAAAAAAGCAACTAAAAATTACGTTGCAGGAAAAACTGTAAAATTAGCACATTTATTGCTAAATATTAGTAAGATAGAATAGCAAAAATAAATCTGTTACATTCACAATGTTAGTTACATTTGAGATAATTTTAGTTATATGAAAGTAACAAATTAATCTGCTAAAATCAGCAAAAAAAATTTGCTAAATATTAGTAAGCAAAAAAAATATAAAAAATTGTGAAATTTTCCAAGTTTTTTTTTAATGCGAATAAAAATCTACCCTTCTGAAATCAGCATCTACAACTTTTTAGTAAAAATTTCTGTTGATTTTAGCAAAATAAACCGTTATTTGCATTCCACTAAATTTAAGTTAAATATAGCAAAAATTTTGTTGATATTTCCGTTTTGTTTGTTATTTTTAGTTCACAAATATTTAGTAAAAGTTTTTGCTAATTTAAGCAGAGTAAATTGCTATATTCAATTAAACTCGAATATAACTAAAATTTTGTAAAGTTAAAAGATTTATTTTTGCTGCTCTTCTTTTATTAATTTTAGCCAAAAAATAAGATAATTTTAGCAGTTTTTGCTGCAACGTCATTTTTAACTAATTTTCAGTAGCTTTTCCTGCTATTTTACAGATTTATTTCTATTAGTGTATCAGTATTTTTTATTTATTTTTCGATAATCCTTATATCACAACATTTTAAATCTTACGTATACAACATATAACATATATTGTGAATATATGTTAGCTCTAGTTATTTTTTAGATAAGTTAACCGTCCTAAAATGATAAGAAATGTTATCGTAATATTGTTTGAACTTATAACAAATATTATTTATAAGACAACCACAATTTGTATGAAACTTAACACAGAGAGAATTTATGGGACGAGTTTGAATGAAAATTGTTTCATTAAACTGATGAAGTTTTCTTCACAATGTGAATGAAAAATTTCTTCCGCAGAAGAAATAGAGACCCTAATCTTGGAAAGACTGCTATAAAAACACGGCTAAAAAGGTCCTATTTCAACTTAAATTTTAACCCCTTAACCGTCACCTAGAATGATGATTTATGCATTAATCTGCTAGCGCGTCTCCCGGAGAAGAAGTAGCTCCCATAATCCTGGAGAGATGCCTCCTACTTTCTGAAATATCAAAGTGAGCTTTTTCAAAGACATCGGGACATCAGAATTCGTTTTAGAGGTATAGTTTCGGCAAAGTTTCTTATTTTGATCCCTAGAATACGATTTTCCTTGTACGTTGAGCGATTTTTTTGCCTCCCTACAAATCGACCCGCCCTAATATACAGATTACTAAGAGCCCGAGTTAAATTATTTTTTTTAAGAGAAGCAACACTCAGGAATTTTTTCCTATCTACTTTTACTAAGATGGACTTTTACTCTGATGGTTCCGGGCTCGATCCACGGCGACGACAACATCAATTAGAAAACAAAATTTTAAGATTTTTCTATCCATTTTTATATATTTTTCTAACGCCACTGAAGTAAAATAATGAATCAGGGCTATGAAACAAAAAGCTTAAATCAGGGTTTTGAAAAAAAAAGTAACAGCCCTGATTGAAGCTTTTTTATTATGGATTTCAAAACAAAAATGTTCCCTTTTCCGCAACTTGGGGCCAATACATTGTTTTGTTTATTCCCATATATTAATTTAAATCGGCCAATCCAATTATAAATGTAGTGTTAGAGTTAAATAGCTTTATTTTGTGTCAGATTTTCATCCCCAGTTGATAATTTATCGAGTTTGAATTGCAATGTTTGCAGGGATTTATCAATGATCATAAAATCACAATTCTTAACAGAATGCCATATGGCTTTAGTTTGTCTGATAATCCTTTAGGTATTTTCTTATATTTAGTAAGAATATTGATTTTCATAAAGTTTGATCATTTCATGATAGACAATACAATTATTTCATTGGAATCACCCAAGTCTTCAGTTGTCTGCATTTAAAAAAGATAATTGGCTTAACTCAAACCGAGACATTACAAACAACAGACAAAATAAATAACTGCCTGATCTGGTAAATCTAATTATAAAACAAAAACTATTATTTAGGTATGCTTAGATTAAGTTGTAACTTATTCTCCAGTTACGAGTTATCAACGTATGACCATCAATATCCATATTTTAAAAACATTTTTACTTAGAGTGTCCAATTATTTTCCCATTTGTAGTCTAAATGCTTACCTCATCATCAATCTTTCACAATCTTCATCACATGCTGGATTGCCTCGGAATGCGTTTGAATTTATTTTTTTTCGGACAACAAAATCATATGTTCTATTAATTTAATATTCTTTTATTGACTTATTAAATTATTGTTAAATATTGTATAGAATAAATAATTCATAATTATAACAAAAATTTATACACTTTATTATTTTCGTGAAGTTTTTATTGATTAAAATTTGTTCATTACGACGGCACTTTATTTTTAAATATGATTTAATGAACAAAGTAATTACTAATGCATTTAGTTTGGTGAAGAAGGTTTTTAAAGTTCTTTTAAAAATGCTATTGAGTACTGCTAACTTATCAAAAAATAATAAAGCTTAGCTCCTAACATTAGTTATTTTATTTCAAATTTGTATGAAACTTACCAAAATTAGTGTTACAGATTGGATTTAACAAAAATAATAATTATAATGAGACAAATGCGATGTAAATGCGAATGAGAAAGGTAAAAAAAAACATATTTTTAGAGCAGAAATAAAAGAAATGAACTGTACAAACAGAAAAAAAAAAGCAACTAAAAATTACGTTGCAGGAAAAACTGTAAAATTAGCACATTTATTTGCTAAATATTAGTAAGATAAGAATAGCAAAAATAATCTGTTACATTCACAAATGTTTAGTTACATTTGAGATAAATTTTAGTTATATGAAAGTAACAATTAATCTGCTAAAATCAGCAAAAAAAAATTTGCTAAATATTAGTAAGCAAAAAAATATAAAAAATTGTGAATTTTCCAAGTTTTTTTTTAATGCGAATAAAAATCTACCCTTCTGAAATCAGCAATCTACAACTTTTTAGTAAAAATTTCTGTTGATTTTAGCAAAATAAACCGTTATTTGCATTCCACTAAATTTAAGTTAAATATAGCAAAAATTTTGTTGATATTTCCGTTTGTTTGTTATTTTTAGTTCACAAATATTTAGTAAAAGTTTTGCTAATTTAAGCAGAGTAAATTGCTATATTCAATTAAACTCGAATATAACTAAAATTTTGTAAAGTTAAAAGATTTATTTTTGCTGCTCTTCTTTTATTAATATTTAGCCAAAAAATAAGATAATTTTAGCAGTTTTTGCTGCAACGTCATTTTTAACTAATTTTCAGTAGCTTTTCCTGCTATTTTTACAGATTTATTTCTATTAGTGTATCAGTATTTTTTATTTTATTTTTCGATAATCCTTATATCACAACATTTTAAATCTTACGTATACAACATATAACATATATTGTGAATATATGTTAGCTCTAGTTATTTTTTAGATAAGTTAACCGTCCTAAAATGATAAGAAATGTTATCGTAATATTGTTTGAACTTATAACAAATATTATTTATAAGACAACCACAATTTGTATGAAACTTAAACACAGAGAGAATTTATGGGACGAGTTTGAATGAAATTGTTTCATTAAACTGATGAAGTTTTCTTCACAATGTGAATGAAAAATTTCTTAAACTTTATAAAAAAAACCTTCATAGTTTTAATGACACTATTTTTGATTAAACTTTCTCATTAGTTGGATGCAATTTTTGATAAATTAAACAAAAATTTTATGAAAAACTTCATTATTTAATGCAAAGTTTCAATCGACGAGTTCTAGTGACATTTCATAGATATAATGCAAAAACTCATTGATATCATGCAGACAATTCTCTCAGTGAATCGATCGGTCTTTTTAAGTTCATTTGACATTTTCTATAACACAAACAGTTATTTTTAAAGTAACATTTATTTAAAACAAAAAATTTAAAGAAGTACACCCAAAAATTAAAGTCTTCTGTAAAATATGTGTGTATTTCATTTTTGCTCTTTTTGGTGAAAAATTAAAGTCACTTCAAAAAATACTTTTTGCTGATTTTGATGTAAATTAATTTTGGCACTTTAAAAAAAAAACACTTAAAAAAATTTTGTTTTTTTCTAACTAGAATATTTTTTTATATTTTACAATTAGATTTACAAATTAAAACTAGAATATCTGGTATTTTGATCTTCCTGATATTTTTTAAACTTTAAAATTATATAAATGAATTACGATCAAAATTTGTTTATTTTGTTATAATTTTATTATTTTTATATATTTGTTCGCTTTCGTAAACATCTATTTACTCTATGCGATGTGTTTTCAGACTATATGTTTTTTTTTTCTTGGAGACATAATTATAGTAAGAAAAAACAAAAATATAGCAATAAAACAACAAAACTAAAAAAATTATAATGGGTAAAGATCGACTATAAATTTCCTTACATCAGATTAGTGGGAAATCATGATATACACTAATACAAAAACATTTGTAAATATTTTGCTAAAACTTCTAAAAATTTGTTTAAAATCAGCTGAAATTTTAATATTTCCTAAATATTAAGAAAAATCTGCTAAATCTACAAATTTTATGTTATAATGAAAATAAAAATTATTCAAGTTCGAGGGCCATATACTCTATATTTCTTCATTAGGATATTGTCCTAACAAATATCTATAGAGTTTTTGTTTTCAAATTTATTATTTGACCCTTTCAGGAATGTGTTGATAGATCTATTTCGGGAATTTTCTAGGTTCCCATCATCAGAACACGTTTTGAAAGCGGTAACAATCCCATGCCAAACCTCAAGCATTCATATGAACTAGTTTACTCACTACATGAGAACTAATATACATATGAGTTATAATTATGGTTATAATCTTTAATTTCAAACTCATATGTATATTAGTTCTCATGTAGTGAGTAAACTAGTTCATATGAATGCTTGAGGTTTGGCATGGGATTGTTACCGCTTTCAAAACGTGTTCTGATGATGGGAACCTAGAAAATTCCCGAAATAGATCTATCAACACATTCCTGAAAGGGTCAAATAATAAATTTGAAAAACAAAAACTCTATAGATTATTTGTTAGGACAATATCCTAATGAAGAAATATAGAGTATATGGCCTCGAACTTGAATAATTTTCATTTTCATTGCACAATTAAAGGTCGAAAAAACATAATTTTTATTTTAATAAAAATTATAACAAACTTGTGAAAAAAGGCAAAGTACCGCCTAGTTTACTTTCCCTGTTTTGTTAACTAACTTAACAAAATATAAAAAAGGAGAGAGAAACAAAAAAAACGTGTATTGAATATCCACCAGAGGTGGATCTTGCACATCAAACAAGTTTTCAATTTATTTTTGATCAATGGTTATAATCTTTAATTTCAAACTCATATGTATATTAGTTCTCATGTAGTGAGTAAACTAGTTCATATGAATGCTTGAGGTTTGGCATGGGATTGTTACCAGCTTTCAAAACGTGTTCTGATGATGGGAACCTAGAAAATTCCCGAAATAGATCTATCACACATTCCTGAAAGGGTCAAATAATAAATTTGAAAACAAAAACTCTATAGATTATTTGTTAGGACAATATCCTAATGAAGAAATATAGAGTATATGGCCTCGAACTTGAATAATTTTCATTTTCATTGCACAATTAAAGGTCGAAAAAACATAATTTTATTTTTAATAAAAATTATAACAAACTTGTGATTTTATGTTATATTTAAACAAAACTTTATTAAATTGAAAGTTATTAATTAATCTGGTGAAATTAGCAAATAGTTTGCTGAACATTAGTACACACAAATAATCACTAAAACTGTGAACGATTTTCAGAGTTATTTTTTATATATTTTTTTTATGCGAATAAAACTGCGCGTTGGACTGTTACACAGATGGTCCCGGGTTCGATTCCCGGTGACGACAACATCAATTTAGAAAAATAATATGTATGAGTTTTCTATCACTTATATGTATCGCTGCGCCCCACATTCGGTGTTCCCATAGCACTTAACCCCACCGAAATAAAATAATGAATCAGGGCTCTGAAACAAAAAGCTTCAATAAATTCGCCAACTCTACATCAGGTGGCGAGAAACAACTGTTCTAAGACTTATCATCTCGCGCAATTACAGTGTTGACATGTTTGAAGCCCTTCATCTTTCACCACCTTTCATCTCTCCACTATCCCCTTTCCAAAGAAAGCAACACATAAATTAATAGGAAGAATTTCCTGAGTGTTGCTTCTCTTAAAAAAAACAAAAACAAAAAAAAAAATTGTACATTCAAAAAAAAAGTCCGTAAAGTTAGCAAAAAACTAGATGAGTCAGCAAAATTTTTTGCTGCGAGGATCTTTGCAGATAAATCGCTAACATCTACTAAACTGCTCACTGATTTTTAACAAAAAATTAGAAAATTCAGCAAAATGCTTTGTTCAATGCAAATGAAAATCGTCGTTTTGAAATTAACAATTTTTTAGTAGATTGAAAAAGAAACTAAAAAACTTAGTAAAAAATATTTACTTTAGATAATTTATTTTTCTGTTTAAAATATATGTATATCAAAATGTCAGGACTTCGACATCGTTAACATAATGCAATTAAATAAAAAATATGGAAATAAACTAAATTTTACATTTTTCAAATGTATATAATTCTAAAATATAAGACAGAAATATTCAAAATATGGCTAAATATGATTAAAATATGGTTCAATATCATAAAAACCCTTTATCTTTTAAAAAGAACTACCTGCATGCAGAAAAAAGAGCATCATATTATGATAGTTCACGAGCATAATGCTATGATTCAAACTCGTAACAATCATAATATGATACCCATAATCATATTATGATCATAGATAATGATAGAATGGTTCCCAGTAATAATAATATGATCAGCCAGAATCATGTTCATAATTGTTAGGATAATAATATGATCATTTTTTGTCGTCAATCATCTTCAACCGTATTTTACTTTGGGTGTGGGATTGACATTTATTGTTTTGTAGTTGCCTGCAACTTTAATTTATCAAAATATTGTTTTGTACATTAGCACTAAATCGTATTTTATTTTCAAATTTATGAAAATATCATTCATTTAGTAAATTATTTGATTTAATTTAATTATTGTTTTCTTATATTTTTTATTATTTAGAATATTTATTATCACGCATGATGTGTATTATACAAAGACAAAACTAAAATTAACGAAATCAAACGTGGTTGCGTTTTGTGTAAGTCTTAAAGTGGTAGTGTTTGTTTGCATCTTTTCTTTTTTCTCTATTTCGAGCTTACGAGCAGCGACATATCGTCTTTTTACTTGTTCTCCTTTGCTATCAATGTGTTTATCACACATTTTAGGTAATAACATAAATGATCGAAACATTAGTTTAAAATTAGTTTTTTTTTGGCAAAAAAGCGTTTAACTAAAATGTTAGCTGAAACACGATGTCAACAAAAAATTGCTGGAATTTAGTTAAATATTTTAAATAGCCGTTTAAACAAAACTTTCAACTTAGTTTTTTTTTTTTGTGTAGATATTACAGTTTATGTTTTTTCTTTATTGTTTACAAATATTTAGTAAATGTTTTCCGCTAATTTTTTGCAAAGTAAATAAAATTGTATAACTAAATTCAACATTTTTTTTTGCTGTTCTACTTTACTGATTTTTAGGCAAGTAACTTTGACAATTTTTGCCGTTTTTTCTGGAACTTAATTTTTTCTGAACGTTTTCAGTAAATAAATGGAATTTTTCATCACAAAGTGAACGAATTTTTCTTTAAATTAATAAAAGGGACATTAGGGACATTTTAAATATATAAGCACAAAAAACGACATTTTCAACTTTACCTTTTTTGATTTTAGTAAAAATTGTTATCAACATTCTCGTAGTAAATATAAAGTTCTAAGTATTTTTTCGTCTTCAATGGTCTAAAGATCAAATCCTCTTCTTTAAACAGTGCTGCTTGCACAGTAATTATTTGTTTTAGCTAAATTGAAAAAAATATCGACGCTTTACACCCGCTTTGTTTTATTTACTTGAAAACAAGTAAAACACCTTCCTTCTACATTTGTCCTCTGAAAATTTTCGGTGACACGGAATGAAACATGTAAGGACCTGTCAGTAGATAAAGTCTGCTTTAAATTAGGGGATGAAGAAATTTTTTAATTAATAAATAAACATTGCACGGTACACAAGTTTGAAAATTTAAAATTTATAAAAAAATACAAGAAATTGGGTTGTTTTTATGAAAACCTGTAGGTAGGTGAATGATATTTTTTACTTATTGTATACAATGCATATTTTTACATTTTAAATGAAAAAATTATATTTTTATGTTATGTAACAGTAATGTCACAATCCCTAAAATGTCAAATAAATAATAAATAAAGGATATTTTTTAATTTCTATGTAATACGTTTTTTGTTTATTTACCTTAACCTTTCCCGTACCAAAAAAAAATTTTAATTTTAAGTTCATGGGCTTCAAAGGGTTAACATTGATTTTTTTATACTTTTTACGAAACTAGTTTTTAAATGGAATTTAAGTATTAATTTTCGAAGAGTTTAGCTTGAAATACCTTCTCCAACTTGTGGAAGAATAGTTTTTCTTACTCGATGGTTTTAGATTTAATATTTTGTCTAGTTACAAACTTCAACAGGAACTCATAATACTCATCATGACCATACGGTAGAACAAACTTAAATATACCTCGTTTATTTTGCGTTTTTTGACTCATTACTATTTTGCTTTTATTTTATTAATCCAACAAAAAAAAGAACTCACGCACACTTTCAGATGATTTCACTTTTAATACAAAAATAAAGTAGTACTACACATATTATTTATCCAGAGGTGTAAGATAGTTCGCCCTTCCACGGAGAAGACAAATGTTTATAAATTTAAATTTTAAATTGAATAACTATACGATTTGTTAGTATTCTTGTGGAAAAAGTGGTCAAGTGGTACTTGGCACATTAGTGGTTTGGGACACTTTTTATTACTGGGCTAGTTCTTGACCGAAAATGCCATTTTCCCCTATTTTTCACCTTTTTTGCTCAATAACTGGGTGACAAATTCACAATATGCTGTTTTTTTTTTCTTTATAAACTTTATTTTACATGAAATAAAAATTCCGATTTTTTTTTCTGAAAAATGGGGCTAAAAAAAAAATCACCGGAATTTTTATTTTCATGCAAAATATTGAGTAGTTATTTAGCAAAGAAGGTGAAAAATGGGAAAAAATTGTCATTTTCGCCATTTTTAAGGCACCGGATGCACTATATAGAGAAAGTGCTAAAAATCCGCCTTGAGCCAAAAAATTCGTATGACCATTAAGTTATTACTGTAGCCAACAAAACAAATAATGCAGAAATTCTTATTTTTGGGGCTACTTTCACGTGCAATTCTCAGAATTAAGTCCCAAAATCATGTGTTGTACTGTGTAATGAAAAAACACACAACAAAAAAAAATATGAAATATCTCCAAATGAAATTAACCTCAAAAATTTAAATTAAGTCTGACACAAATCTGAACAAGGGTCTTCCGATTTTCATTTAAGTAGTTTCAGTGAATACATATAGGTGTTCTCGTCCTGGGGTTTTTTAGATTGTAATCACTTGCGGTTTTGTGTGGGTTTTTAAGTTTTAAACTGTAACATATACATAGATAATCAATCAATTAAATGAAATCGCAGCAGGCTATAATACAAAATTTTCCCTGATGCGTTTTTTTTTCTTTTATTTTTCTATATATATTCTAGCCCCGCTTACGAAACTTTGTTAACAAACTTTATAAAAAAATCGCGGCTGTTTTTGCAGACCAAAACTGTGTACCAAACTTTAACATGCAGTTCTTTTTCATCAAAAATGGAGGCGAAAATTTCGAATGAGGCGTTATTTTGGCTTTACTATCTTTATTTTATATTTATATTTGTTTAAGCGCTGCAGGTAAAATTTTCAAAAATCACGGCGATTTTTGATACCAAATTTTTGCATGTGACGCTGTTTTTGTTTTATTTTTTAACCCTTTCACGACCGAACTTAAACTGTTGGAAAATTTGCAATTTGTTTATGGTATTTGTGGTATAAGTTTTTGTTTTTTTTTATTAAATTCAGTTATATCATACTATTTTACAAATACAAACAAATTATAACTTCTCAAAAATAAAAAAAAGTAATTTTAACAAAATAAGTCGATAGTGCAGTGTTCAAAACATTTGAAACTCTTAAAGTAATTAACAGGAAATACAAACAACGGTTTTAACGCTCAGTATTTTGTAGCGTAGCCAATATTTTTTATAACTTCTGAACACCTCTCAGGCATTGAGGCAATGAGCTTTTTAACTCAACGAAAAATTCATCACCCTTTCGGAATACTTTATTGCCGATATTCCGTTTTACAATCATCCACAAGTCTTCAATCGGGTTGAGATCGGGAGATTGAGCCGGCCACGACATGATATTAAATTCATTTTCCTGCAGCCAAACTTTTACAACCATGCCGTGTGTTTGGGTCGTTGTCGTGCTGGAAGGTCCATGAGAGTGACATTTCCCATTCAGCATACGGAAGCATCACTGAACTCAAAAGATCTCTATATATTGTGGCCGTCATTGTGCTAGTAATGCGGTGAATTAGGCCAATCCCATTTCCTGAAAACCACCCTCACACCATAAATGTGTCCACCTCCGTGCTTCACTGTGGCGGTTGTGTATTTGGGATTAAACTTTTCGCCTCGTGGTCTTCGAACATTGGCTCTTCCATCTGATCCCCGGAGGTTGAATTAAGACTCATCCGACCACAATACATTTTTCTATTGCTGTTGTGTCCAGTTCAAATGGGTGCGTGCAAAGTCAAGCCGAGCTTTTCGGTTTTTTTTCCGACACAAACGTTTTTTTTGTACATCTATAACTTCTAAGACCATATTCCCGGGCTCTTCTTTAATGGTGGGAAGACTGGCATCTATTAAAAGTTCAGTTTTAGCTTCTCTGGGAACTGCTTTGGGATATTTCATAAAAAAAAATCTTGATTTTCCGATCTTTTCTTACAGTTGTAATACGGGGTCTTCCAACTTTATGAGTTGTGTGGATGTTACCACTATTAACAATGCGGCAAGCGTTGATTTGGAAGAGTACTTTATAGATATTTCTTTTTGGGAAAGTCCATTTTGAAAATCATTTAAAAACTTTTGATTTAAAATCAGAATTGTATTTATTTCCTGCCATTTTTTACAAAAATGATTCTTACGATGTTTATGCTTCCAACATCTTATTGCAACTATTAAAGTACAATAATTATAATAAATTTGTTTAAAAAATGTAACGGCCTGAATCTCATATTAAAAAGGAATGCGATTACCGTTATATCCTAGCATTTGTTAGTATAAATTGTTTCGTTAAGAGTAAGAATAATGAGAGTTGCAAATGTTTTGAACACCTGCATTTTGAATACATCTATTATTATTAATTTTTTTCTTGTTTTAATTTAACGGAATTAATTTTTTTTATTTGTTTAACATAAAGCAATGTATGAAGGATATGTAAAAAATAAATTTTAGTAACTAAGTGTGATTTGAAGAAAATACATCAATGAAAACAACAAATGCGATCTCAGTTCTAAATGTTTTGACCACTACTGTATATCCCATTGGTCGTCAACGGTCAAAATTAGTAAACAAATCCCTCATTTAAGTAATAGCGAAAGATGTGTCGAGTTTATTTCGATTGTCTTGTTTACGTCACATTACTCATGATTTTACGAATATGTCAAAATTTTTAAAATTTGACTGTAGTCCTTTAATATACTTTGTATACGACATTTCGAAATTGTCAAGGGGTAGACAAATTTGGAGACCAGATTTGGAATCAGGAGATAAAAATCTATAAATATCGCTTTTTTTTAAATAAAATCAAATAAAAATCAAATGTTTATGGTATATTTAAGTTAAAATTTATATTTATTTAAGCTCCGCAGTTGAAAATTTGGTATCAAAAATCGCTACGATAACTAAATAAATCCTTATTAATATTATAAAAATGACTGTTGGCTTGTTTGTTTGTTTGTTTGTGTGAGCATCACGTCCAAACGCCTAAACCGATTTTATTCAAATTTGACACATAGATAGTGGGCGGTCTGGAAGGAACTATAGGCTATATGAAATTTTTATATGATGGGCGTGGCACTTTTACGCCCACTTTTTCACTATTTTCGATATGGCTTTACCGATGCAATTGATATTTGGTACCCAGAAAGAGATGTCACAGAAAAGCACTTTAAGTTATATCAAATTTAGATATTGTGGGCGTGGCACTTTTACGCCCACATCTTCACTATCTTTTATATGGCTGAACAGATTTTATTGAAATTTGGTACACAGATATTGGGATGACTCATAAGCACTATTTGCTATAATAGATTAAGACTTGGTGGGCGTGGCAGTTTTACGCCCACTTTTTGTTATCTTTTATATGGCTAAAAAGGATTTTATTAAATTTTGGTACACAGATAGTGGGCAAACTGAAAAGTTATCCATCATCCCAAAAACTAGGTCTAAGGCACGCTAACAACGTAGCGGGCAACGCCCGCTAGTATTAGAATAAAGCGCAAAAATTTATAATTATTTAGCTTCACTTATAGAATGAAACAAATATTTCTTCTTTTACCAAACAATGTTATACCAACCAACATTAGCTCTTGTTCGATGTACAAAGCGTTTCTGTTTTTAAATTTATTTGCAAATTGTTGTTGTTGCGGGTAAATTGGGTCCCGCGGAAACCCTCGGTAACGAAGATAAATAAAGTGCCAACCGAATTGAAAAGTGTATATTAATGGTACCAACTTATAAATTCAGTTAGTACAAACGATATTTACATTCGATTTCTTGATATTGTGGGTGTTCCAACTAAAATAAAGTTGAATTAACTGTATTTTGTTGAGAAAACTAATGTTAAGTTGTGTCAATAGTCTGAAATTCGTAATAACCGAATTTGAGCTGGCAAATAGCTAAATTGTTTTCTTTTTGTACGTATATTTTTATCAATAATGCGAATAACGTTGATATTTGTTGCTGAATATATAAAATTACCAATAAAATTATAATTTCAGTAAAATCCTAACGATTTTCAATTGTAAAAAAAGAAACAAAATCCGTGAGCAAAATATTCTGTTAAAAATTTAGAAATTTTTTATGATGAAATAACCCTCAAAAAAATTAATAGTCTCCAAAAACATGAAAAATTAAGAAAATCCAAACTTAAAATTTTTGGGTGACAGAATTCTCAAAAAAAATTAAACAGTCCCCAAACTCAGTTTTTGAAATTTTTTTTTGTGGACTTTTTCATTTTTATCTTAGGGGCTAATGTCGTAGAGCCATTTATTTATACATTCATAATTCTATAAGTGCAGTTTTTAAAATTTTTTTCAGCTATTTTAATAATTGTATAACACTTTGACTACCCTTGTACACCACAGGTATACATTTTTAAAACAGATTTCATAAATATTATAATTCAACTAAACAGTATATTTTTGTTTAAAATATTTTCAATGGGATTATTAGTCATTGAAAAAATCACTATATGCATAAACTGTTCATCGGGCCAATATAGTCTCCGAAAATAGGGGCGTTGGTGTAACTCTTAAACAAACAAATCTAGAATCTCGAAATTTGGCACGTAGCTTCATTTAATGAACATAAAAAAATCGAACAAAACATATTTGTTTTTTTTTTTTTAATTTTAGATTTAGAAATGTTGAGGTTAAGAAGAAGAATAAACGTTTTGCTCTAAAAAATTATAAACACTATTAATTTTTAAAATCAGGCTAGACTAGTTTCTGCCTCTTTTTATGGACAGGCGTCATCAGTGATTTTCCATTTTCCATTTAAATTGTATTATTATTTGTGTCTTATAATTCTCAGATTGTCTCTATATGATAAATTTTTCAACAACCTGCGGCTGTAAGAATCAAACCTGCGCTCTTCTTACATTACAAACGTAACAAATTATTTAAGTAGAGTGTGTTTTTAGAGAAGTCGCAGGGATTTTTTTTTAGATTTAAGTATTTCTATTCTCATAGTATTAAATTTTACTTGTAATATAATTTTATTGGCCAATTAGGCTACATGTATTACAATTGAATAAATGAAATGAAATGAAATGAAATACCAAGTCATGACCGTTTAGTGATCACACCCAAGTATGGCCTCGAATCTAATGCAGCTAAATTGCAGTTTTCTTTCCTATTAGCTTTTCTGTTATTGTATATTATTTTTTTTTTTTTTTTTTTAAAGAGAGGCAACACTCAGGAAATACTTCCTATATTTAGTGTGTTGTTTTCTTTGGATAGGGCTAGTATAGAGATGAAAGGTGGGGAAAGATGAAGGGCTTCAGACATGGCAACACTGTAATTGCGCGAGATGATAAGTCTTAGAACAGTTGTTGCTCGCCACCTGATGGAGAGTTGGCAAACTTATTAAAGCTTTTCTTGGTTCATAGCCCTGATTCATTATTTTACTTCGGTGGGGTTAATTGCTATGGCAACACCGAAGGTGGACATTGCGATACGTATGAGGGATAAAAAAAAAATCATACATATTAATTTGATGTTGCCGGCACCGGGGATCGAACCCGGGACCTTCTGTGTAAAAGTCCAACGCGCTAACCATTACACCACAACGCCCACTAATACTCAGAAGTGACAGCTCTAACAAACACAAATATGCTATTTTTAGATTTTTGGTTATTCGAATGTTTTGGTGGTAAAAATGGGCTTAGAAATTTCAAAAACTAGATTTTTGGACCCATTTTTCCGTTGGTAGGAGGGGGGGGGGGGCATATGTGTAAAAACCATTTCTTACTTATTTCAGGACCCTTATTAAGAATATGAAGTCAAAATACAAATATATCCATAAAACAAACGGTCGGAAGTAAAAGGGTTAATAAAAATTTGTCAGTTTTACGATGTTGTTAGTAACTTTTACTTAAAAATTTTTTTTTATATTTTCAACAATTAAAAATAACTTTATTTTTAATGCATACGCCTTTGTTTAAACAGTCATTTTGAGTAGATTCCATTGACAAACATTTTATTTATTCTCTGTTTTACACACAAATTCCAAAATATCTCAAAGTAGTTTCATATCTGTTTTATTGTAACTGATAAAAATGCGATAAAATTTGAAATTGTGACCATATACATATAAACACACCTTTTTTGCACTTT
Organism: Delia radicum; assembly: GCA_021234595.1. Taxonomy (NCBI): domain Eukaryota; kingdom Metazoa; phylum Arthropoda; class Insecta; order Diptera; family Anthomyiidae; genus Delia; species Delia radicum. The sequence goes on along the minus strand of JAEKOY010000608.1, from coordinate 3,820 downwards.
TTTTTTTAATACACACTTTTTAGATTTTAATGTTAAGATAATTAACCAACAAGCAACAAATAGATTTGACTTACATTGACATCGATGTAAAAAACACTTCTACTCATTACTTTAATAACCTAGATTTTATACTCAACTAATTATTGTAAATACTTTCGAGAAACTTTATTTAGCAAAGTTAGATTTGTGGTTTTCTTTATTTTTTTTAACAATATGCTAATTAGCCATTGTTAACGCTTATTTGTTTATATAAACATTTACGGGCGAGCTTTTATAATTATTAAGCTAAATTTAAAAGTACTTTATTAAATTTGAGCCAACATTTTTGAAACAGTTGTGGAAAAAATTATAGAAGCAGCCAGAGTAAAAAAAATTATATACAGTCGTATGTTTGTTAACTTAAAATGATGTCAAGAAAATATTGTTAAGAAGGCATAAAATAGCAAAACTACAAAAAAGGTAAAAAAATTAAACATTTTGAAAGGAAAAGTAAAAAAAATTAGTAAAAAAGCATTTAAAGCAAAGAATGGATGAAAAAGCAATTTTAAAGCTCAAAAATCTTAAGAAAAATCTGGTTTAAGCCTAAAAATTAATAATAAAATATGATTAAAAATGGCACAAAGAGCAAAAAAGCATAATTGTCCTATGTAGTAATTATATAGGGAGTTATACATAGCCATATATTATTATTAGTGCTATTAACTTCATGTAAATAAATATTTGTTTTAGTTAGCTGGAGAACACAGTTAACCAAATATCTTTGGGAATCAAAAAAATGGCATATTTTGCTGTAATTGCACGTTTCTGCATATTTGGCTATAAATGCATATTTCAAGTTGAATATTATTTTGCAATTGAATTTACCAGAAATTCAAACATACAAACATTGACTTGTGTATGTATTCTGTATGTAATCACCAGAGACTACAAAACGAACGTGACAAATAACTTCCATATTTGTCGCGTCCGTTTCTCGATGATATTTGCTTATATCTTTTTACTACATTATTGATTCTGCCCAATGTTTATCCTCAAATTTAGTACTCTGCCTGCTTCAATACACTGAGGATATATACCGCATCTTTATATTCCTTTATTGTTTTTGGCTAAACTAAAAGTGTGCGTATGTCGCGTACGTCGCCCAGGAATTGCCCATATGTAAGTCGTTTATTTGTTATTTACTTATTCAGGTATTTATTTTTAAATTTCTATTAATTAAAGACATAATTTTTAAAGAAATAATTATAACCTACAAAAAGTTTGTTTTAAGTCTCATAATTTTTAATAACAAAATTACTTCAAAATAATGCGGTTTTTGCAGTGTAATGCTGAAATATCATACGAATATATGAAATAAGTTTATGAATGAATTATATAAGCAACTGCATCAGTGGCAAATACCCCCAAAACCGAATTAACTAAACATTCTGAAATCGATCGTATTGTGGGTTGGTATAAATAAACACTTTCAATGTTCCCAAAAAATAAGGCATTCCATATAAAAATCACATAAAATTCAAATTACTACGATCGAATATATATCGATTTTTTATTAGAAAATAGTAACTTTAAACGTTATTGCCAGTCGATTATATCCATTCCAAAGCATCTTTTAAAATGTTGCGGATACTCCAATTTGAAAAAAATTATATTTAAAGTTTCTATTTCTTCAATTACATAAAAGCGCATAATACAGATTCTAGAAAAAGTGACTTTTGTCAACCGAAATGTAAACACCATCATATACAATGAAAACAGCTTCATTTAGATGAAAAATATAATATTTTAAAATACTAAAAGAATATACAGCGTTATAAGTGATGCTATCACTTTTAGGATAAACTCTCTTTTCGAATACTTCCTACATTTAGCGATCTGAAAAAATCATAACGCATTTCGAAGAATGTTACTTTATCGCGAACATAATTGCAAATCTCAATAACTTAAGTTGTATAAATTTTTAAGCTGGAACCTATTTTGGAACTCGGAATTTTCTCCAAAGGAGTTTTTAGTTTTGCACGTTATAAATATTTCTTTACAACTTTTTTTAAAATTATTTTTTTTAAATGTTCTTTTTAGTTTACTTCATAAAAGTGTAGTGCTTTTATCTCTATCCATAAAAAATATTAATAATAAATGAACAATATTTTGGAAAATAAATTAACAATATAAATAAATACCATCGTGGAGTTAAAATATATATATTTAAAAAAATAAGTTGCATGAAAAAAGAAAATTTTAATAAATTAACAAAGATTTTATGGGATTTTGTAACTTATACAAGATTGAATAACAAACACGGAAAAAGGAACAACTTGATTTAGTAGTATGTATTAAAAAAATCTAAAACTAAATAAAAAGTTCCTAATGTTTCAAATGAAGTGACGTTGTGAAGTGGTTAGCTCGTTGGACTGAAGTGGTTAGCGCGTTGGACTGTTACACAGATGGTCCCGGGTTTGATTTCCGGTGACGGCAACATCAATTTAGAAAAATAATATATATATTTTTTTTTTATTTATTTATTTGCAATCTATTTACAATAAAAATAATAAGCAAATCTTATGAGTCTAAAATAAGATTAAAATAACAGAGTAACTAAGTTCCATTAAATTTAGCAAATATACATACATTTTTTCTACACTTTATTAATAAAATAAATGCATAATAATATATATCGATGATCGTGAGATAGGAACGCAAATCCCAAGTAACTGCTTGGAAGTTGCGAGGTGCCAAACAATAACTATGGACGTTTGAATATATGTAAGTCTACTGTGGGAAAGGAAGATCTAATATATGCTGTCTTTTCAATCTTCTTAATTCATCACTTTCATCTAATAAAGATATTGCCAAAATATTTGGATGATTACTTAACCTTTTAAGGTAGTTAGTGCTATATTTCTAATTTCGTCTTTAATTTTTGGAACGTTAAGGTCATTGTAGATTACATCATTTCTAACAAACCAGGGAGCATCTGCGATAAATCTCAAAGTTTTGGATTGATATCTTTGTAAATGTCAATATTGGAATAGGAAGCGGTTTCCCCATAATTGGATCTCATAAGTCCATATGGGTTTTAAAATCGCTTTATATAAAATTATTTGTTTCTTAAACTTAGTTGTGATTTAGGACCTAATAACCAGTACATTTTTTTTGTCTTCTTATCAAGTTGATCTTTTTTCAATTTAATATGATTTTTCCAAGTTAATCGTTTATCTACATTTAAGCCCAGATATTTTACACATTCGGTTACAGGAATTTCGACTTCATTCAAAGACACAGGTGGCCTTCTCTAAGGGAGTATGTTACTTGAGTCGATTTTTCAGCATAACTTTTATGTTCCATTTATTTAACCAATCATGAATTAAATCAATCTGACCTTGAACAGCCATAGAAGCTTCAGATGCAGTCTGTTTAGAAGCTAATATTGCAGTGTCATCTGCATAGGTAGCAATTATTACGTATTATTAGTTGGCATATCCGATGTAAATATCGTATATAAAAGAGGGCCCAATACGCTACCTTGAGGAACACCTGACTTAATAGTGCCGATTTCAGAATAATCTTCATTAATATTAACATAAAAACTACGATCGACCAAATATGATTTAGCAGAATAGAAAATGGAGCAGGTAAAATGTTTTCTAATTTGAAAAGTAGTCCTTTATGCCAGACCCTATCAAATGCTTGTTTCACATCCAGAAACACCGAAGAGCAATATGTTTGCTTTCCAAAGCCTCTCTTATGGTTTTAACAACCCCCATAGCACTTAACCTTACCGAAGTAAAATAATGAATCAGCGCTATGAAACAAAAAGCTT
>JAEKOY010000607.1:0-23763 GCA_021234595.1 Delia radicum | reverse complement strand
ATTCAAAATTAAAAAAAAAAACAGAAACCCCCACTTTAATAAACGAACTTTAACTTTATTTTTGCTATAAAAGTGAAATCATAAAATTCTGTTTAACTTCAAACATGTAACAGATACGTTTGTAAAACATATATTAAAGAAACTATACAAACATGAACTACCCGAGTAAAAATAATATTCAACAATATAATGTAACGTGATCCAGTTTCGTAAAATTTAATATTGTTAAGTAAAACATCATGTACAGTAAAATAAAATTTAACTTGCCACTGTTGTATCAAATTGTATCTTACAATATATTATACCATACGTTATTAGACGGGCAATATATAACTATATTGCCAGAATTTAATAAGTATATGTTATTACACAGAACTGTGTATTGCCCCATGTGAAAAAAAAATATAAATTTATTTTAAGTTGTGAAAGAGAGATGCTTTTCTTTTGAAATCTACAACCATCCAACTAAAAATTGTAATATCAACTCGAAAATTTTCATTGAAAATATCTATTAAAATTATCCTAAATGAAATTTAAATTGGGATTTAAATTATAAAACTTCTAAAATTTTAGTTTCCCGATTAAAAAAATTTATTTGATACAACAAACACAAAATTTAAAATATTAAACTCCAAAAATGTTAGTTTGAGATCAGACTTGGGCGACGTCAATTACATTTCAAAATCGTTCACATGTGAACTTTTTCCATACCCTTAATAATTTCAGACCTACTCTCATACTTGGGGGCTTAAACGCTTCCTTGGAAAATTTTCAATTTTGTCAATACCAGACATGGGACATAATTCCAATATCTATGTATTTAATTACAGGCCAATTACTTTTTTATGTTCAATTACATGTAATTGGGTGTAATTAAGTAATTGCCCTGTAATTAAATATACAGATGTTGTTGCTAATCCCCATGTTTGGTATTATACATTTTACAAATTTTCCAAGGAAGCGATTAAGCTCACAGGTTTGAGTGTAGGTCTGATATTATTAATGATATAGAAAATTTCAGAAGTGAACGATTTTGAAATGTAATTGACGTCGCCCAAGTCTGTTTGAGATACACTCCAAAAAAAGTCCGTAAAGTTAGCAAAAAAGTTATAAGAGCCAGCAAAATCCTTGCAGGAAAATTGCTAATATCAGTAATTCAGCAAAATAATTTGCTGACACTTAGTTCAATCAATGCAAATGAAAATCGACTTGTTAAAGTCAACAAAATTTTTTGCTGGATATTAGTAGAAAAAGAGTGGTATTTATATGAAATTTGAACTCATCTTACGATTCTACAGCAAAATTTATTTAAAAAAAACTTTTTATCCGATTTTTTTTTTCAAAAAACTTATAAAGTCATTTTTTATTACACACAATCCGAAAGCATTTTTTGCTGAGAAAAATTGTGCAAATGGTGGTAACCCAGTTAAAAGTTATTAAGTTTTCAAAACGTTGTCTTTACTAAAATGTAATAATTTATTGATTAACAACTTTTTAACGAGCCGCGATATATCGAAAATATTTGTAGTATTTTTCTTAGCTCAAAATAATTTTTTATTGTGTGTGCTAAAAAAACAGTTTTATTATTTTTTACAAAATTTATACCTTGATAACTTTTTAGCGTATGTCAAACAATTTTATATCATTATTCTCAGTTGGTAATAGATTTTCATTGTGGGTGATACAAAAAAATTATTTTTAAAAGTTTTTTGAAAAAACAGAGTTTTCCGTCCACTAAACGTGACTAAACGGTGCTTTAAAAAACCGAGAAAAAATAATTGTTTAAATAATTTTTGTCGTGGAATGTAATGACAGCTTTAAATTTAATATAAATTAACCTCTTTTTTTTCTGTAGTAAAACTGACCCTAAATTAACGTGTTTGGCCACCGTGGGCCAGTGGAAGGAGTTGAAATTTTAAAAAAATAATACCGCCATTTTCTTCATTGAAGCAAAAACCGTAAAAAGGTGATGATATACTAAAACCAAATTTTGTGACGAATTCTCATGTATGTGTATTAGAGGTGTTCAACTTTGTATGGCCGTTTTTCAAAATGAGTTTTAAAGCCAAGCGATAGGCTAGTTTGGTTCCTTTGTATGTAAAAACATTAATATGAAGTTTGGTGCCGATTGGATAAAGAAAACACGAGGCGGAAAAACGATTGAAAATTGAAAGTGTGTTTTGTATGGATGAAAAATGTTTTTTTTTGCGTTTTTTTCAAAAAAATTGTTAATATTGAAGCAGTTTTTATTCCATATTATAAATTAATCGAGATGAAGACAAAAAATTGTTTTCAAAAAGATATAAAAATCCAAAATCGGTTAAGATTACCCGAATAAAAAAAAAATACCCCAGACCACTAATGTGCCAAATACCACTTGACCTAACCGTTTTCGAAATTAAATACCAAAATATTTTTTTTTACTTACTGGACCCATTAACTGTTAGATATCAAATATTTAACTTTAGGATGTCGGTATGCTGTCCTAAGGTGACGTCGGAGACCAACAATATTTCTGGGGTATTTTTTAAAATCTCCAATTTCAAATTTATAAAAATTTTGTTCAACAAAATTAAAAAAAAGTAGTTTCGCACACTAAGGTCTCATTAAGTATAAAATTTAAAATAAAGATACAAAAAATTACACATATCCCCCCGTTTAATTAGTAAGGGCAGCTATTTAAATTCGGCGGATTACGTGGAAAACGCTTTTTTTGCACAAAATTCGATCATAGGGTAAAATTTATCTACTTTAACAAGTACCAATTAGTGCCATTCAGGAGTTTTAGGAAACAAAGTACAAGCACTGTACTCTGAAAATTTGGTCAAAATCGAACTACGGCAAAGGTCAAATTTCAAGGTCAAAGGTTAATTTTTTGAAATTTTGAAGATTTCATGAAATTGTCTGATTTAATTTAGACAAAAATATTATAAAACGTTTTTTCGTCTCTCAATTAATTTTAATAACTTATTTAAAAACATTAAATAAAACAAAAGACAGAACTAGTGCAATAATATTAAAATGTGGTTTAAATCATTGGCAAATATCCGTTTTAATGCATGTAAATTTTTTTTTTTTGAAAAGTATTATAGCACAGTTTTTACAGTAGTACAGTAAAGATTTAAGGTAAGTTTTGCATCTATTTGAATCAATATACGTATTTCAAAGATAAATAAATTTTGGGTCATTTTACTCCAACTACAAAAAGATATAAATCTATATTTTTCTATTTATAAATATTTAAGAAATGTTTAATTTTATTAGACAGATATTTTAATGAAGCTGCGTTTTTAATGTTACAAAAATGTTCAGAATATAGTGCTTGTAGTTTGTTTAATAAAACTCTGAATAGCATTAATTGGTACATGTTAAAAGTAGATAAATTTTACCCTATGATCGAATTAAGTGCAAAAAAAGCGTTTTTCTCGAAATCCGCCGAATTAAATAGCTGGCCTTACTAAATTAAACGGGGATATGTGTAATTTTTGGTATTTTTATTTTACATTTTATACTTAATGAGACCTTAGTGTGCGAAACAATTTTTTTTTAATTTTGTTGAACAAAGTTTTTTTAAAATTTGAAAATTGGGAGATTTGAAAAATACCCCAAAACTATTGTTGGTTTTCGACGTCACCTTAGGACAGCATACCGACATCCTAAAAGTTAAATATTTCATATCTAACAGTTAATGGGTTCAGTAAGAAAAAAAAAAATATTTTGGTATTTAATTTCGAAAACGTTTAGGATGTGGGCTCGAAATGTTTGATCAAGTGGTATTTGGCACATTAGTGGTCTGGGGTATTTTTTTTTACTCGGGTAATTCTCAACCGATTTTGGATTTTTATATCTTTGTGATAACACTTTTTTGTCTTCATCTCGATTAATTTATAATATGGAATAAAAACTGCTTCCATATTAACAAATTTTTTTGAAAAAACGCAAAAAAGCCATTTTCCCCCCATACAAAACACACTTTCAAAGGAACCAAACTAGCCCATCGCTTGACTTTAGAAATCACTTTCATTTTTTTTTGGACACCTTTAATGTGTATGTGCGAAATTACTAGACTTGTCAGTCGATTAAGAATAATTCGATTAATCGATCAAACAAAACCAAACTCTTGTTTCGAATAATCTAAAAATGACGATTTTTCGAATAACGAATAAATCGATTAATTAACGTCAATTAATCGAACATTTTTCTTTTATTACAAAATAAATTAAATAAGACCTTTTAATTTGATTTATTCTCATAAATTTTTAAAGATTTTATATAAAATGTGCCATATCCCTGATTGTAATTAATCACTATGTTTAAACACATCTTTGACAAACAATTGTATCAGATGTTTTGTTTTTAAATCAAACGTTAAAAAAATTTCAAGAAAGGGAATTTTCACTCTCGGGTATAAGACATAAAACGCTAAAAAAATAATCGATTTATATAAATCATACCAATGTAAGTATAAAATGTTGTTATTGTATTGTAATTTATTTAAGTTATATAATTATTTTTCAGAATGAGCTCGGTTTGGAAGTATTTCGCCAAAAACAAAAATGAAAAAAATAAAGTCACATGCACCAAGTGTCCTAAAGTATACAAAATTGTTGGATCTACAACATCCTCACTTCTTTACTATTTGCGTAAGAGCCACAATATTACCATTGAAAACGACATAGTGGAAGAGAATCCAACGACATCAAAAATGCCGAACTTGGTCCAATGGCAAAATACATTAAGAAAGACAGCGGCAGTTCTATAGAAGAAATTGTATGCAGAAGTTTGGCTGAAGATGGTATGTCTGTATGAATTGTTTATTTTGTTGTTAATAAAATATTATTTAAAAATATTTTTTTTTATTCGTTATTCTCATCGATTAATCGAAGATTTTTTGAAATTTAATCGTTTGATCGAACGAGCGAAAACAATTATTTGAATTATTCGAACAAAGCTGAAAGGCGAATAATTGACAACTCTAGAAATTACCAAAAAGAATTATTAAAAATATCGCTGAATATATTAAAACCAATTTATATTTTGAAAAAAAATCTACCTAAGACTGGCATTTGCTGTTTTGTACAGTCGAACCAAAGCGTATTTTATATTTTATTTTTACCTGCATCCTCAATTTATCAATATATTATTTTGTAAAGCAACACCAAAGCATTTTTTATTTCTGACTGCATATTTAATTTTCAAATTTATAAGATTATCAATAAGAAACTTTTAAAATTAGTTTATTTAATGTATTTATTTTTTATTTTGGAACATTTTTTTAATATTCACAATTTTGTTGTGCACATGCGTGCCTTTGTTTGATGTGTAGTATGCAAAGAATAAATTAAATGAGTGCGCCCCAGTAGGCTAGTTGGTAGCGTGCTGGATTATCAGTGCGGGGGTCGTGGGTTCGATTCCCACCAGAGGCACTTATCTGTTTTCGCTACAACGCGACGAAGGCCATAGTAGCTAGTGCTCGGTTAGGGTAATAGTATATAATGTGTAATTATATGATTATTAATTAATAAAATAAAAAAAAATATAAAAAATTAAATGAACGAAATCAATCTCGCTTCCATTTTGTATATGTCTTATAATAGTTGTGTTTGTTCGTATCTTTTATCAAATTTGATACATTTCTTTGTGACACCATATTATTTTCATTTTAATCGGGTATACAATGTTAACAAAAAAAAAAAAAGTTTACTCTAATTTAACTGGATACGGAAATAACCAATTTATTTTGTTATACCTACAATATTGGTTCCATACATTTCTGTTTTATTATCGTTGGAGTTTGTGTCTTTTCTTCATGCGTTCTGTATTATGTAGTCTGTGTTAGTGTATTATTGGTATGATAATGTAAGTGTTTCATCACAGGATATGTAACATTCATAGAGAGGAGGACACCTGCTGATATTCGTTGGAAATATTTTGCTTTATTTGTTGTTCATATCGTTTTTATTTCTGCATGTGTACATCCTTTAATAGACAACCAATGGCATGTGTCAATTCGCAAAGACTATTTATTACCAAAACATCGAATTCAGAATTTTTAGTGAAAGGACATAAATCAGTATTGGCATCGCTATTTCTAAAACTAGTGGACTTTGAACCTTGACGACTGAAACAGTAAATTGCTACTCGCAAAAATATAACAAATGTCGACTTTTAAATTATCTATAATCCTGTGAAATATTGACAGTCTTAGTGGAATTGTGACAGATGCTAAATATGTGTAGCTTTGTATATAACTACAATTTCCTACTAACTTTGTTTATTTTTATATTTGATAAAACAATGCCCTTTTTTGTAGTTGTATGTTCGTAATAAAATCAAATAAAATTTGTTCATTACATGAGAAAATTGTTGTAAAAAAAAACTGTAATTGAAATGTGAGAAAGAGTAGACAAAGTAAAAAGATACCATTAACTTTTTTATAGTTTTTTATTAACTGCGGAGCGCTCAGTAAACGTAAGTGCAAAATTTAAGTTCAAGAGTTGATTGCAAATAGTAAATATGTTTCATAGCAGGATATTAAAAAAATTTATTTGAATTAAATTATTTTCAATTTCATTACAAAACTGTAAAAATATTGTTCAATTTTTAGACATTAACTGGTTTACCATATACACTCCGAAAAGTTCTGCAGTTACTATAGTTGTAGTTATTTTGACTGCAAATGTAGTTGTTCTATTTGGGGAAAAAATTTAATGTCCTGGACAGCTGCTGTTTGAAACATTCACAAAACCTACTGCGTTTAAGTTGCATTAACTTTATAAGTTTTTTTTTTTATTTTGTACAAAACAACTACAGAAACAACTATATTTTAGTAGCAGTGATGTGCTTCCTCTCAATTTCCAACCACACGGGGTTACAGAAGAAAATGCTGCTTACGCTGCGTCAACACACGTACACTATAAACATCTTCGTATGGCTTTCGATGTGCATATTCGGCTTTTGCTTTGTTCTCACTGAGTTAAAAGAAAACAAATCAATTGTAGTTGAACCATTGTTGAAGCAACACCACGCTGCGGAACACAAATAAAATACACGTAGAAATATGTTTGATGATGAATGGGAAAATACTTTTTTTTTTTATAGAGAATATGGATGACGATGCACAATGCTTAATTTGTAATAAATTATAAGTGAAAAATTTTTATTTATTTATTTTTTTATTTAAAAACCCTAAACAAACACCAGTGAAATATTCGTATTTTAAATAAAAATATTAATTGACCCAGCAATATCTTTACTTATAGAAATAAGTCTGTAGAAAAGCATAAAAAGTAACTAAAAACTAGTTAAAAATGACCCCGCAGAAAAAAACCAGTTGAATTAAACAGATTTTTAAACTAAATATTTGTAGACTTAAAATAGCAAAAATAAACCTGATGAATAGTAACAAAGTAACAAAACACCTGCTAACATTAGCAAAACTAATTACTAAATATCTGTACCCAAATAAAATCATAAACATTTTGAAAATTTTAAGTTTTTTTAATGCAATTAAAAATTTTCCGTTATTAAATCAGAAATTTACAATTATTTAGCAAAAATTTCAGTTGGTTTAACAATTTAACCTGTTATTTGCATTTTACAAATTCGGGCTAAATTTAGCAAAAAAAAAAATGTTAACACAACAGTTTTTGTTTGATATTTTAAGTCTGCAAATATTTAGTTAAAAAATCTCTTAATTCAACTGGTTTTTTCTGCAGAGTCACTTTTATCTAATTTTTAGTACCTTTTTTTTGCTATTTCTACAGACTTATTTCTAGGAGTGTACCAAAATTATATTTGAAATTAATTCTTGTACAGTCATAGAAATGAAAGCTATACTCATAGAAATAAGTCTGTAGAAATAGCAAAAAAAAAGTTACTAAAAATTAGTTAAAAATGCCCTTCTAAATTTAGCCCGAATTATGTAAAATTTCTATGAGCGCATTTGTACAGCTTTATTTCTATGAGTGTAGCTTTCTTTCTATGCAAAAAATCTATTTTTTTAAATTGTAACAAAATTTTTTTCACTTGAGTACACACACTAATATGATACAACGCTAAACTGTTTCTGAGCCATGGTGGTTCCCAGGAGCCCTTGTCCGCTTAAGCCGAAATAGAAAAAAATATATATTTTTTAGTTTCAAAGGGGTTCATATATTAAAAAATATATTTTTATGAAATTCACTTTTTTCAAAAAAAATCTTTTTTCTGCAATTGAAATTTATTATCAGTGTACCGTAGAATAAACTTCGTTTTTTCGCTGCTACACACACAAGTATAAATGCAATAGTGTGCGTAAAGAACATCACTGATGTATTGGCATCAGTGTTGCTAGGTTTATTGAACAAAAACTCGTAAATTTTCGAGAAAAAAATCGTCATCATATTTGAAAAATCGTCAAAATAAAAAAATATTTGTTATAAGTGCGTTATAAAAAGTTTCAAGTGCCAACGAGCTCTTGCTGTAATAAAATACGATTTTTATTACTTTTCTATGGTTTAATCTTCGAAAATCATGATATTTTACAACTTTGCCACTTAGGGCGAGTAACTTTGCTATAAATAACCAAAGTTTAACTTTAACTACAGATATTTTCATATAAATTTGACACTCATAACTATGGTTGAGCCTTAAACTTTGGTTATGTTGAGATACAAAATTTGGAAATTCTTTAACAATGTTACCCAGGAAAAAATTACACATTGCAAAAACAAGGTGATGCCCACACTTGCTTACATATCTCATTGCCAAATTAAGTAACTGCAATACCAAAGTACTTCGTAGTTTTACAATGGAACTATTTCTTTATTAAAAAATGTATGTAGTTTTTAAAAATATAAAGTAAATGGTTCTTCGGTAAAATAAAAAATCAATTCTAAAGAATCAATTATTTTAGTCTCACGCCCTGTTAAAAGAATCGAGTAGGTAATCTAGTAAGGAATGCGTTTTGCCCAAAATGCTTGATTACAAAACCCGCTTACCTTTTTGGAAATTTTTTGCTGGGTATTAATAGTGTCCGACCGAACAGTTCGGCCAGAAAATGCATTTGGTCTGTATTCGGTATTTGAAAGCATTATGGACAAATTTGGCGGATGGAAAAATGTTTATTGGGCTGATTAGATGCTATTTTGAGTGTTAAATTTGAAGAAAAGTCTGTAGTAAGGCAATGAATTCACTGTTCGCCCTCAGAAAGTTCGGCCAAATTAAAAATAGTTCGGCGGCTGAACTTTTAACTTTATAGCTAAACTTCGGCCTTTCTCTTAAATTTTATACACAAAATCGAATTAAATCGGCTCAACAAACATGTTTCCAATACCAAAATTTTTCATCATTGCCTCTAGATATCAAAAAACGGACAAAATATAGTTTTTTGGCCGAACTGTTCGGTCGGACACTAGTTATTAATAGGGCAACTTTTAATGGCATTGGCTACAAAATACTTCTTTTGTCATTTTTGAAATTATTTTGTAAAAATAACATACCTTTCCATTAAATGCCATTCACACACAGAGACAAATTTAGCTGTTTGAAAATTCGGTTACTTCGACTTAAATTCGGTTATTACGAATTTCAGTCTGTTGGAGCAACTCAACATTAGTTTTCACAACAAAGTTCAGTTAATGCATTGCTCTGTGTGCAGTTGAAAATATTTAGAAATTTAGAGTGGTGCATCATATGACCATGGTTAGGATGGCAAGGAGGGGACTAACGTCCGTCTCCGCATCTTCGAGTGGTATGTTTTGTGATTTGCAGTTTGTTTTTGGATTTTTTGTAGTTGTAGTTTTATGTACATGCGCCCCAGTGAGAGGGTTGAGGCCTGCTGAGTCGTCTGGTGTCCGTTAGCCGCAAATCTCATTGGATAAACCGTTCGCAAGATGAAGGACAATACTTTATAGAAGTTTTTTTTGCCAAAAATTCCTTTAATTGCCATTTTTTCCTATGAAGAATTTTTTCGAATCTAGCAATAATTTTATTTTATAAATTTTTTTTAATTTTTAACAAATTAATAAAAATTCAAAAATAGATCCGTTGATTTTAAAACAATGACAAATATACATATATGTTTTGCTGACATATAAAACTATTGCCCAAAAAACGTTATTTTGGAAGCAAAATCGTCCAATCGTCATTTAGCTATTTTGGGTACTAAAACCCGTCAAAATGACGATAAATTGTCAAGCCTGGCAACACTGATTGGTTTTTAACTCTCAACTGCTTATCTCTGTATAGGTATTTGTGCAGAAGTTTTTATGAATGAATTTTTTCCATCTTCTACTTCTAATTCCATTGAATTTTGTTTTGTTGTCCTTTAATTGGTCTTGTTGTTTCATGTTCGTTTCATTCTTAATTATCTACACATGGTGAATTTGCTGTATTTGCTTTGTTTTAGGTGATTGTTTTGTTTTTTAACTTTTTGCTGTTTTATTTGTGTAATACAACAATGAACACACAAAAGGTATATATCAAGCTGTGGGGGTTTAAATCTGCAGTTTTTCGGTACTCTACCACTGATATTGGTGATAATTGTTATTTAATTCAAAACGGGCAGTGCTGACAATAAAAAAATAATAAATTGAACGTAAACTTTGACTACAATTTGCTTACTTCTTTTTCTTATGTTTGCCCCCTGAGAGTATAGAAAGCAAAATAGTGATGGATGGTATCACAGCTTCAGTGTATATTAGGTACGTTTTAATATGGAGCCCAACTTAAGCCAATTCGGAATTTGTTTTAGCCTACCACTACAGTGCCAATGCACAGTCGTAAAATGCGGTCATACACTCAAAGAAAAAAGTTTCATCATATTTATGAAACAGTTTCATTGGACGAAAATCTATGAAATATTGTCATATTCATTAATATGATGAAACTTTTCATAAATATTCATGAAACATTCTTCATAAAATATTCATCATTTCATAGAAAAATTACAACAAAATTTTTTTAATATATTGGCCCATGTCTCAAAAGTAAAAGAAATAGGGCAAAACGGACAAATTTTTGAGTCTAGTGAAGTACTAAAGCATTTCGGTATCAAAATTGAACAAGATTCTTGAGGAATTCCGAAACGCATCACTTTATGTAACTGTGTCATAAATATTTATAACACAGTTACATTGGACGAAAAACAATGAACTTTTCATCATATTTCTGAAGGTTTTCATAAATATGATAAAGCTTTTCCTCTGAGTGTAACTCTATAACTTCTTTGTTTATTTGTTTAAATAGTTGAAACTTGGCACATGAACAAAGGATATAAAGGGTGTTTTTATAGAGGTATAAAACTTTGAAATGGAATATAACAAAGATGAATTTTTGAAATGAACTTGAAATTTACTTTATCGAAAGATAATCTTCTGGCATTATAATTTAAATATGACTTCTGGCATATAACCGCCACGGCTGGCTCGGACCTAGTCTAATCTGGAGGTCCGGTTTTCGATGACTTTTCAACATTTGTAGCCGTATATTGGCAATAAGACGGCGAATGTTGTCCTCCAAGTGGTCAATCGTTTCGGGCTTATCGGCGTAGACTAGCAACTTCACATATTCCCATAGAAAATAGTCCAGCGGCGTTAAATCACACGATCGTGGAGGCTATGCGGTTACCAAACGTTTCCTTCAATAAATCAATTGTGGCACGAGCTGTGTGACATTTTGCGAAGTCTTGTTGAAACCACAGGTCCTGCACATCATGGTTGTTCAATTGATGAACGAAAAAGTCAGTAATCATGGCTATATAGCGGTCACCATTGACTGTAACGTTCTGACCAGCATCGTTTTTAAAGAAGTAGGGAACAATGATTCCACCAGCCCATAAAGCACACCAAACAATAAGTTTTTTTGGATGTAACGGTGTCTCAACATACAGTTGAGGATTATCATCACTCCAAATACGGCAGTTTTGTTTATTGACGTATCCATTTAACCAAAAGTGAGCTTCATCGCAAAACAAAATTCGCTTATGAAAATCGGGATCAGCGCCAATCTTGTTTTGGGCCCATTCACCGAATGTACGCCTTGCTAGGTGATCGTGTGGCGTCAATTGTTTTACGAGTTGGATTTTGTAAGCACGCAATCCAAGATCTTTCCGCAAAATCCTCCATAAAGTGGATGAACACATATCCAATTAATTGATTTTTTTATAACTAGAAAAATATCTAAACTTTCACTAGATATAGAAGAAGGGTTCGACTTGAGTTCAGACCATTAACCAATATACTGCGGAGTTCGTAAAAAAACACCGATTCCAACATTATCAAATAAGCACACTGATTGGAGTTATTACAAATTATTAATAAACGAAAATATTAAGACCTTATCACATATATTTACATCAGAAGAATTAGAAAAAGACGTACAAGACTTTGCGTCACTAATTCAAGAGGCTGCATGGAATTGCACCCCTCAAATGCAAGGGTTTCAAAATAAAATATCCTACCCTCCAAAAATCCGCGAACTTATAGCGATTAATCGAAGTCGATGTAAAGCACATGATTTTCTGGGTATAACTACGTTATTCAAGTGTCGAAGTGTTCTGCTGAGTTAAGTGAATTTTTCCCTGGGGCCCGCGCTTTTATTCGTAATACTCCCATACTTAAGCGGGAGCTTATTTTTTAGCTTCAGAACCAGATCATTGACTCGTTGGAGCGTCATTAGAATGTGGAGTGTGTAATACTGTTCTATCGGTACTATGGGAAGTATTCTGCTAAGTTATTTGAACTTATCCCTGGGGTTGTCCAGTAGATCTCATCCGTTTGTAGTCGATTGTCCACTAGAGAGTCGAACCTCCCGTATGTGTAATAAACTCCCAACAGACGACTTTCTTGATACTTACACTTTAGAGAATTTCAAGACAAATAACCATAGATACTATTCCCCATTTCCTTCTTCGTATAATCTATTTTTCAGATATCAACGGAATGCACTGCATCAGTAGGGTCAACACTTGAGTGAAAATTGCAAAATCAAATTAATTTTTAAAGTTTTAACTAACTGAAATAAAAGTAAAAAATATGGACAATCGGATGCGGTTATTTTTATTTAAATTTTATTTAAATACTTAAGACGTATTTTAAATTAACATAATTATTTCACTTACATTTAGTAATGGATATAATATTTAAAATATAAATTATCTTCCTACCAACTGCAAAGTATCCTGTGAAAGATTTTAAAACAGTTTCACTAAACCAAACTAAAGTTATATAAACTTAAGTATACTCAATCCGACAAAGCCATTTTAAAATAGGTTTTGCACTTAGGCCCTTTTTCAGAGATGACGACGTTATTTGAGACTACAAATGCTATAAACAAAATTTTATTTAGAATTATCCACTAATATTTTTGGATTAGCAACACGAAAAACATTTGGCACCATGCTAGCCAAAGTATTAAAAAGATCCTCCGAGATATCATGGGGCAATAAAAGTTGTAAAGTACTAAAAATCAAAAGGACAAACAATCAAAAATACTTATACGAAATAAAGACAAATCTTACCTCAATTCAGCACCACCCCATGATGCGGATTCAATCATAAAACCTTTAGCACATTTAAACACCAATTCAGCTCTACGCATACACCACTGTACAGTCATATCTTCAGACATTTCATGTCTCAATAGAGCCGGTATTGTCAAAGTGGTAACATCATGTCTACTAGCCGTTTTTAAAATATTTCTTAAGCCTAAAATAACAGGATGTCTGGAATTTATTTCACTTGGACTGTTAATCGGCTCATCCGATATTAAATGAAATATTACGTGAGATTGCGAAAGATTTGAGTGTTTCGTTATAAAAAAATCACCAGTTTTTAATTTTGCACTCGTTTTTACGGGTGAATTACTTGCACTGCTGTGTATGGAATGTGTAATACCATCATCACCACTTGCAATACTAATATCAGTGCTGGCAGTACTCAAACTTTTGGTGCTGGGAGTAGATGAAGAGCTTAGATTAAGTTGTCGTATTTGTTGTTCGATTTTTTCCAATTGATCATCAATCTTAAGAAAATAGAAGTTAACACTCAATTAACGTTAATACGCTAGTAAACTATATAATTGAACCAGTTATTTTTAATATTATAATAAACAGAGAAATCAAAAAAAAAAGCCAAAGTGGAAAACTTGGAAAAGCGATAGGTACCTTTTTAAGGAAAGTTTAAAGCTAATTGAAAATATACAGCTCGATTATGAATATTCCCT
The DNA here is from genome assembly GCA_021234595.1 of Delia radicum. Classification (NCBI taxonomy): domain Eukaryota; kingdom Metazoa; phylum Arthropoda; class Insecta; order Diptera; family Anthomyiidae; genus Delia; species Delia radicum. The sequence continues at coordinate 9,558 of JAEKOY010000607.1, read as the reverse complement.
CGGATTTTTTGCTCTGCGGATTTTATTTTCTCGAGAAAAAAATCCTCCTATTCTAAAAGAATAATAAGGGATAGAGTATTGAATAATATTAATTGAATAATTGAATAATTCATACAAATGCTATCACAATTCTCCCTATTATTGACATTCATAATACCTCCTTTTTTCCGGGGGGAAGAGTTTGCCATTTTCGAAATTCGTTTAGAATAAGGGAAAAGTGAAAAAATTCCCGAGCAGATTTTATTAAGAATAGGGGAACAAGGAATAGGGAAAAAATTCTCACGGAATTGTTATTGAGAATTGGGCTGATACTATTTCAAGACCCAGGTGAAAATGATAATATATTGATAATATAGTTGACCCTCGATTATCCGGACCTCTGTTAGCCGGCTTGCTGGATGTTCGATTTATACCTCTATTAACCATGTTGATCCAGTTGTTTTGGTGTGCGATAAAGCAGTAATTTCTTTACAATTGTTGCCGCGTGCTTGGGATCATTATCTTGTTGGAAGACCCAAGCACGATCCAAGCCCAACTTTTCGACGCTGGGAAGCAAATTATCTTTTAAAATATTAAGGTAATCTATTTTATTCATGTTGCTTTCAATAAAAACCTTTTTGGCCAATCCACTGGCTGCCATACATCCCCACACCAACACCAAACTCCCTCCATACTTTACAGTAGATACTAAATTTTGTTCGGTAAATTCTGCATTGTTGGTCCTTCAAATTTTAACAGGTCTTTTCTTATCAAAAATTTCAAATTTGCTTTCATCACTAAAAAGTACACTATTCCAGAATGTAATCTCTTTAGTTTGGTACTTCTGAGCAAAATCCAGACGCGGCTTTGGATTGATGTTTGATATAAACGGCTTTTTCCTTGAAGCTCGTCCATGTAATCCATTAGCATGTAATACTCGACAAATTGTACTAGCACTTACGTTGACACCTGTTGCTTCTGAAATTTTTTCGAAAATTTTAACAGCACTTTCAGTTGGATTTTTCTTTACATTTCATACAATGGATCGTATTTCAGTCTCATTAAGTCTTTTTGGTATACCAGATTTGGGGTGATTTTCTATTTTTTTGAACTTTTTGTACTTATCAATATTTTTTTAACGTGTTGAGGCTTCTGTTAATAATTAGTGCAATTTCGCGCAATGTTTGTCCTTCTTTATGCAATTCTAGTACACGATCACGAGTATCCTTGGTGGCTTGTCTGACCATTTTGAATAAATTGTGTAGTTAGTTAGAAGTGAAACTTTATTATTCAAAAAATAAAGTGTGACGATAGTGACCAAAGCAAAAAGATCAATAATTATGTTAAAATGTTGAACAAAAGCAAATGTAAAAAATAACGGTATTAATTTTTAGTAAAAACCCCTAAAACGACTGAAAGGGCAAATTGTACACGCGATAAATTTGAAGTGTTTTTAGTTTTTATTACATATTTTTTTTAATATTAAATTTTATGTTAATATTTTTTCTTTTAATTAATGATGTTGAAAATATTATTTAAAAAAAACAAATCATGTGGAAGAAAATGTTATTTTAAAATATTGAAATTAAGCTGTAAACATAAACGTGTACACTTTCTTTTGACGCTCACAGTACATGTATTTGCTTGTATTTTCCTATTAGCGTACATAAAACGAAGTAAAATTCGGGGAAAATAAATAACCTCTATTAACCGTGTTTTGATTATCCGTGCTGAGCCCGGTCCCGTGCAACCCGGATATTCGAGATTCAACTGTATATGAACATGCATGATCCATGTATGAGCATATATTGTTTCATTTATCAGTGTATGAAGATGTCGCTTCCATAAATGGCATACATCTTCATACATGCTGATATATGAAACAATATATGCTCATACATGGAATCATGCATGAGCATATATTGTTTTGTGCCATATATTATGATTTTCACCTGGGAGTAGGATTTGGGGTTCGGGAATTCGCTGAAAAAGTTCTAGGGAAATTTTCCCAAAATTCCTGGGACAATTGTAAAAGTCAAAAAATTGTTTTATAACTTATTTTTATTATAAAAAAAATTTTTGATCAATTTGTTTTATATTTTTATAATTTTTTCCTAAGTTAAAAAATATATCCGCCCATATCATAACACAATTATTCATTGTTTTAAAATATATACAGTTGTTTGTGTATATTTTATGTATGCCGTAGACGGTGTTCAAAACTGTTAACAGAACCCATGTAGTACACCATTAACAAATAAAGGGTGTTTTTTATAGAAGTATAGAACTTTGAAATGGAATAAAACAAAGACGAATTTTTTAAATTGACATGAAATTTACTTTATTCGAAAGATAATCTTCTAGCATTATAATCTAAATATGACTTCTGGCATATGACCGCTACGGCTGGCTCGGAAGTAATCTAATCTGGAGGTCCAATTTTCGATGACTTTTTCAAACATTTGTGGCCGTATATTGGCAATAACGCGGCGAAAGTTGTCCTCCAAGTGGTCAATCGTTTCGAGTTTATCGGCGTAGATTAGAGACTTCACTTATCCCCACAGAAAATAGTCCAGCGGCATTAAATCGCACGACCTTAGAGGAAAATTCACGGGTCCGAAACGTGAAACTATGCGGTTTTCAAACGTTTCCTTCTACAAATCAATTGTGGCACGAGCTGTGTGACATGTTGCGCCGTCTTGTTGAAACCACAGCTCCTGCACATCATGGTTGTTCAATTCCTGATCGAAAAAGTAAGTAATCATGGCTCTATAGTGGTTAGCATTGACTGTAACGTTCTGACCAGCATCGTTTTAAAGAAGTCGGGAACAATGATTCCACCAGCCCATAAAGCACACCAAACAATAAGTTTTTTTTGGATGTAACGGTGTCTCAACATACACTTGAGGATTATCATCACTCCAAATACGGCAGTTTTGTTTATTGACGTATCCATTTAACCAAAAGTGAGCTTCATCGCAAAACAAAATTCGCTTATGAAAATCGGGATCAGCGCCAATCTTGTTTTGGGCCCATTCACCGAATGTACGCCTTGCTAGGTGATCGTGTGGCGTCAATTGTTTTACGAGTTGGATTTTGTAAGCACGCAAACCAAGATCTTTCCGCAAAATCTTCCATAAAGTGGATGACCACATATCCAATTCCAATGCACGATGGCGGATAGACGCTCAACAGCAGCAATGACTTCTTCTGTACGCACTGTACGACGTCTCTGTGGAAGCATATTATCATTTAGAGTAAACGTGGGGCAAAAACGTTCCATAGTTAATCGAATTAATTGCTCTGATGAACGATTATGTTGGCCGTAAAATGGATGTAGTGCGCGATACGTATTTAGAAAAGAACCATGATTTCCCAAATTAATTTGCACAATTTGGAAGCGTTGTTTAGGCTTCAGTCTATTCATGTTGAAATGCCCATAAATCACTTAACAGCTGACAAAATTGCCGCCAGTTAAAAAAGTGTTGCCAACTTAAAGTTCTATACCTGTATATTTATTTTATTTTATTAATTAATAATCATATAATTACAAATTATATACTATTTCCCTAACCGAGCACTAGCTACTATGGCCTTCGGCGCGTTGTAGCGAAAACAGACCAGTGCCTCTGGTGGGAATCGAACCCACGACCCCCGCACTAATAAGCCAGCTCGCTACCAACTAGCCTACCGGGGCCTATACCTGTATAAAAAACACCCTTACAAGCAAAAACGCTCACAAACTGTTCAATAGAATACACAGAACCTACTGCCTCATCAAAATGAAATGTTTAGCAAGAAAGTTGCAAAAAAAAGATATGTTAAGATTGTTCTATACTTCATGCAGAAACACTATTAAAAGTTTTAGAGAGACACCATTGTTGCTACCTATACAGAACCATTCATACATAATAATTGTGTATCATATACAGGGTTGCCATATGATTTTGATAAAACATCGACACTTTTCCACCCAAAAAATCGACAATTACTGCACTTGCTTTCACAAAATCGGCATAGTTGAAAAAAAACATTTAGACGATATTTAATTAGCTTTTGCTTATAAAATGCTTGTTTGGAATTTTTAAATTATTAAAATCTTTTAAATATTATTTTGTGGTATTGCAAAAACATCAAAGGAATTTCAACATTAATGACCTAATAAAATTTTTAAAGTCGAGTTTTGTTTTACACATTTCAGTTTATATGCCTACGACTAAGTCCAACCTGAATATATAAATAAAACAGAAACAAAAACTAAAATAAAATCAGGCAATAGCCCCAGACCTTTGAAAACATACGCTAATTCCTTAATCCGGTATCCGGTATCTGATATCTGATTCAATTTTCAACGAATCGAATTGAATTGAAATATTTTTTATAGAATAATAATTTCTATAGAAAAATCTTTTTAAAACTGTTATAAAATACCATAAATTTGACCTGATTCACACACGGCAATTTTACTTGCGCAATTCTTGAGTTTATAGAAGAGGGAGGGAAAGAGAATGATAGGGGGTACAGACATGCCCGTACTCCAATTCCGTTTTGTTTTGTCATCCGCAATTTTCAACACTGCAGGTTGATATACGAAAATTGCTGAAACAAACTTTTCCTGTGTGAACACAAAAGCAATTTCAAAGGAGAATTGAAGAAAAATTGCGCAATTATAATTGCCGTGTGTGAACCAGGACTTTCTATGATGATGTCATTGAAATTTTCATTCAAGAAACACGACGTATTTATAAATAAAAAAAGTTAAATTTAAAATAAAAATGCCAAACTAAAAAGAAACAGAAAAAAACAAAAAAAAAAAAATATTAATATTGTTCACATACATCATATTAAAAAAAATTTTAAAAAAATCCAAAAAAAAACTTGAATCTGGAATCTTGTCTATCGCGTCCTAGTCGTGGCCATGGATAAAACTGAGAATAGACATATTTTTTTTAGTTTTAAAATCATTACTTATTGATAACAATGCAAATGCAAGTACTTGTAATGCAAATGCAGTCTTAAATGCATTTTTTTATTCTGTTTCCCCCTTCGATTTGTAAGCAGTTTTTATTTTTGTAAAACATAGAATCTTTTATAATAATTACGATATTGTTTTTTTTGGGGGGGGGGGGGGGGGGGGGGGGTATACGCGTGTTTAATTTTGTTAGACAAAACTTTTGTGAAGGATAAATAATAAAAGCTTTTTTTTAATCGTTAAAATTAATTAATTTGAATTCCCCGAACACATGACAATCTTATTTAGTAATTTGAAATATGTGTTTTGAAAAACTTTACACAATTAAAAAATTGAAGGGGAAAACAGGCTAAAAAGGCATTTAAAATTACATTTGTATTAAAATTAATTGCATTTGCATTGATATGCCTAGGATATTTTTTGACAATAAATATTAAAGAAGGTAATAAAAACTTGCAATTGCTTTTTAAATTATTAAAATGCGATGCCTAAAGTCTTAATGTATTTTCATATTTTGTTAAAAAAAAAAAATTGCAAAATGAATTCAAAAATTGCATTTGCAGTACAAATGAATTTTTAGAAAGAAGCGGTTACTACTAGATTACAGATCAACTGTAGCTTTAAGAAACTTCTTACATTTTGGAAATATTCCATCTACTTTACAAACTATGGCTCTTCAAATAAAATAGCGAGTTTTTTAAATTTCAAAAATCTTAAAGCTGGATTGACTTTACGGCTCCATAGAGTCTTTCTGTTCACAATTTTAAGAAATGAATGATATTTTTATGCAAATAGCTAAACACGTATTCTATACACCCTGTACCACACTACTACTTTTTGAGATATGTATCTGAAATGTGTAGTATGAGTCTGGAAAAAGTATTTTTTTTACTTCTTTTAGCAAAATCAGTTAAATTCTAGTGATATCCTACATATTTTTTTTAGATATCTCAAATAGTAGAGATTCCTCTCTGAATTGTCCAGTGTGTTTAGAACACGTATTTAGTTATTTGCATAAAAAATTATAAAAAAATTAAAATGGATTTTTTCAAAAAATAGTTTTAATTTTTTTTATATAAATTCCTGAACACCAAAATTTTTTCTATTCTATGCAAAAAGAATGGTTTCAATATCAAAATCAATAGGCGTTCTGGAATGACTATTCATTAAAATGAGAAATGTATTTATCTATTTGGAGATTCAATTATATTCAATAAGTTTTTTTAATTATTATAAAAGCTGAATTACAATTTTAAAAATTTCGTAAGGTAGAACCGCATTTTTAGTTTTTTATTGGGTATACAAGTTAATAATGTCGATTTGGACAACATTTGGCATAACTATCACATATGGGAAGTCTGATAACCTTCTTTCATTTGAAGAAAACGGCTGCTGAAAGTTATCGATTGTTGGTAGAAGCTTACGGTCAACATGCACCGGTCAACATGCACTCAAAAAACTTGTGAACGATGGTATGCGCGATTGAAAAGTGGTGATTTCGACACAGAAGACAAGGAGAGGCCTGGTCAGCCGTAAAAGTTTGAAGATGAGAAATTGGAAGCATTACTCCACGAAGATTGTTGTCAAACGCAAGAAGAACTTGCATTATCATTGGGAGTCAAACAACAAGCCATTTCCCTAATTTAAAAAGCATTGGGATTCATTCAAAAGCAAGGAAATTGGGTCCCATATGAATTGAAGCCGAGAGACGTTGAAAGGGCATGTCGGAAATGCTGCTTGAACGCTAAAAAAAGAAGTAATTTTTGCATCGTAGTGTTACTGGTGATGAAAAATGGATACATTACGATAACCCAAGCTCAAAAAGTCATATGTAAAGCCCGGCCAACCAGCCAAATCAACGCCGAAGCCGAATATCCATGGCGCCAAGGTAATGCTCTGTATTTTTTTGCGATCAGAAGGGTGTTTTGTAGTATGAGCTGTTGAAATCGTGTCAGACGATCACAGGGGATCTGTACCGAACACAATTGATTCGTTTGAAGAGAGCAATCAACGAAAAACGACCCGAATATTCGACCAGGCACGAGGCCATAATCTTCCATCATGACAACGCTTATTTGGAAAACAGTGGATGCAAAGTTTTGGCTCACCCGCCTTATAGCCCAGACCTTGCCCCCTCTGATTACCATTTGTTTCGATCGACGCAGAACGCCCTTACTGGAAAACGCTTCACTTCAGAACAGAGTATCAGAAATTGGAGAGTATCAAAACCGGAGCAGTTCTTTTGTCGCTGAATCCATATGCAACCAGAAAGATGGGAAAAAGTAGTGGCTAACGATGGATAATACTTTGAATAATGTATCAATTCATTTTGTTATTTCAAGCAAAAAAATCTATTAACTTGAATACCCCAGTTTTTTTGTTTTTGTTGTGTTCAGGGTGTCTCACAAAAAAAGTAATAAAATAGGCAAATTGAAAAAATTGAAAATCCTGGGATTTTCGGGATCGGAATGAAGCTTAATTTTCGGTTGAAATACGTTATTATTTTAGTTTTTGCAAAAAATAATATTTGATTTTTTAAATCCATTTTGTTGTACTGGCTTTGAGTTAGATGTGACTAAACTATAAATTTATTCATGTATTAAAAATATATTAAAAAATCACATACCTGATTAAAATGGAACTCTGTCGACATATTGGCATTTTTTATAATATCCTTATTAGCCTGAGCTTGTATAGATGGCGTTAAAACCACAACACCACACAGAGAACTTGAATATAAACCCAAGGCCATGTTTAAACCATTCAAGCTGTACAAGAAGAATCCAATAAAAGTTAATCCAAACTATAATTACAATAGATGTATTATATTTACCTTTCATCAGCATGTAAAGGACTACATAAATCATTGACATTCGCACTTAAAATGCGTATATTATGCATGTGTTTCAATTGTGAACCCAAATGTATGGTAAAACTTTCCTCCATTGATGGTTGCTGTGAGATGAACATAGACGAGCGATTACCCAGAGGAGTAGATACAGGTGACGATTGAAATAGTTGGCTAACTTGACTAGTAATCCAATTACGATATTCATTTTTTTGATGGCCACGTTTTGCTTCCAATTCCGATTCATATCGTTTGCGTACATAATTTTGTGTGGAATATTGTTGGGCCAATAAATTATTGATATCTTCGGATGTGGTGGTTATATCCAATTGATTGATTTTCGTCTCCATTTCCTCTTGTTGTGAATTATTAAGAGATTCCACTTCCTTATCCATTTCTGTAGTCATATTGGCTACAGCCTTGGCATAAGTACGTTCCTTTTTCAAAATCTCTTCCAATGAGGAAGAGTGTACCAAACGATGAAAACTTTGTGCAAATATTTCATCATCAGTTGGCCCTATGCGGTCGGCAAATTGTATAAGTTCATCTTTGTAAAGTCTTTCAGTGTCGCGTATAATTTCTTCCAAATCAATTTCATTGTTGCGTGCTTTTTCCAATAATTTGTCAGCACATTCATCTTTAAATTTTTGATTTTCAAAATCAATAAACTCTTGTAGAGATTTTTTTATGGCTGTGGAAAAAAAGTAAGATATGTTTACAAAAGGGGATGCAAAGAACATTTCCGTTTTATATTCACCTTTATTTTCATCTAAATACCGCATCATGGGATCCATTTGGCCCAGCAATTGTGTTACCAACTCTTCTAGACTTTCATCTTCGTATGGAATGGTTATATTTGAGAATGCTTTTTGTTGTTTATCTTCATGATCTTGATATATATATATGAATTGTTTTATTGTTGTTGCTTCTGTTAATTCCACCATTTCTGTTGTTAATTTCAGTTTTTCTAAAACCTTTTTGTTGATGTTTGTGTACACCCCTTAATTTTTTTCGTTTTTTTTATTATCAGCTGTTTACTGCAACTGATTTCATTTAATACAGAGATGTTAAATACAGGGTTTTGTGTAATAGAACAAAAACCTAACCGCCAACGTAGAGCAAATTGAAATTGATTTGAACATATCGTCACATAAAATTCAAAATAACGTATCATCAAATAAACCGAAATTAGTTTTTGATTATATATATTTTATTAAACTACAAGTCTCTAAAAAATTTTACACCCCTAGGCCCAAAAATAAAGCCATATTCACACTACATAGCAAAACACGTGTTTTTCGAAAACACGTATATATGATCTTTATTCTATTCCAACAGTGCTTTATTCTTTTCCACTCGTTTTGGTAAAACACGTGTTTTGCTATCCAGTTTGAGTGCCGTATAAAGATTTTATAACCAAAATTAAAAATAACGTATCATCGTGCATAATTTTCATATACACAAAAAATTGACTACATTTGCCTTGACTGGCATAGGTAGTCTATTTTTGTTTGATGTTAATGAAATTAGTTCTATTAGGGGAAAGGCTTGCAGGTTTTCTTGCCCCCATCATTAGTTTTCTTGCCAATGCTACACGCAAAAAAATAAAAATTTGTAAAATCAACTAAAAAAAGCGTATAAGTTACCTAAGTTTATTGTACAGAATACAACTTCAAAAGTTTTTCGACAAGTTATACAAACAACTTCGGTAAAAAGTTCTTAAAAAAAAACTACGGACATTTATACTTTAAAATTTTTG
>JAEKOY010000060.1:0-56634 GCA_021234595.1 Delia radicum | reverse complement strand
TCTATAATAGCCGAGAGTTCTTCCATAAACTTTTGGGAAGTTAGCAAATATCTTTTAGTAGGGCTTTTTTCGAGCTCAAAATTAAATTTTCCAAATCCGAAATAAAAATTTGTTCTTAAGATTTTTTATCACTCGTAATATAGGTGCCAAATTTAGTTTATTCTTTAACTAATTTATTTTGTTTAGAAGATAACTCTTTTGTTTGAAAAAAAAAAAATTCTTCGTTTCGTTTTTTTTTAAATGATTATTGCTTAAATAATTCTTTTGTTTAGGAAAAATACTTTATTTTGTTTAAAAGATATCTCTCAAAAAATAGTTATTGTTTAAATAATTCTTTTGCTTCGAAAAAAAATAATTTATTTTGTTTAAAAGTTATCTCTCAAAAATTCTTTTTTTTTTTTTAAAAAATAGTTATTGTTTAAATAATTCTTTTGTTTAGAAAAAATAATTTATTTTGTTTAAAAGTTATCTCTCAAAAATTCTCTTTTTTTTTAAAAAATAAAATTGCTGTTCAAATTTTAACAACTCTTACTTAAAAAAATATATTTAGATATGTCTTATTTTAACGCTTACACTATTATCGCCATGTTGCTGTTGTTTGTTGTTGAGTAATGATGAGGGTTGGTTTCTGCTCAGCTTCTCTTGTTGTTTCGGTTAATTTTGGATTTTGGTGTACCTTTATCTTCCAATTTCTTTCCTCCACAGTTAATATGGTATTAGTTATTTGGTTTTCGATTTGCAAGGCCGGTGGTTTCACAGTCACAATCACTTTAAATTTCAAACAATCTTTTTTCTTTCTTTGTTTGCATGTATGGATTTTTTTTTACAGTTAATATGGTGTTTTTTTTTCTCACACTCACTGTATAGTTTTCGTAAACAATATTGTTTTTTTTTTAAATGGATTTTTTTTTTCACAATTAATATGGTGTTCTTTTTTTTTTCACAGTTGCAATTAATTAAAGCTATAAAGTTTTCTTAAACAATTTTTTATTTGATTTATTGTCCAAAAAACTACACTAAATTTTTTTACTTATTTTATCCTCTATAAGGATTTTTTATTAGTTTTATCCTCTATAAGGATTTTTTTATTTGTTTTATCCTTTATAAGGATTTTTTTTATTTGTTTTATCCTCTATAAGGATTTTTTAGTTGGGCGCCAATTAGTTTTCTTGTTGGAATAAATTATCAACACGATTTATTCTTTATTAAACACTATGTGAATCTTTATTTATTAAATTAATTATTTTATTTCCTCGCTATGCGAGTTCGAGTAGTAAATTACAACTAAACTCTAACAAAGAATTCTACAACTTTTAATATGACAAAACTGCTTGTTAGCCCAAACGGAAATCATATTTCATATGAACAGAAATAATTAAAGAATAAAAATGCAAGGTAGCGTCTGCTACAATATTCTGAGTGCGCGTGTAGCTATTGCATTTCATGTGAACAAGTAAAAGTGCAAGGTAGCGTCTACGTTTGGAATGATTTTTTTTATAATGTTGCAACGCGTACCTTAACTGCTACAATATTCTGAGTGCGCGTGTAGCTATTGCATTTCATGTGAACAAGTAAAAGTGCAAGGTAGCGTCTACGTTTGGAATGATTTTTTTTATAATGTTGCAACGCGTACCTTAACTTGCACGTTGATTATTCGTTAACCTGAATAGTCATGGGAAAAATGGGCGTGATCGGACCAGTGGGCGTGTCAGCTCCCATACAAAGTAAATATTTAATATCATATATCATATATCATTTATCTACAGTTCTATAATAGCCAGAGTCTTAGAAATTTGTGCAGGTTGATTATTTCTTAATGTGAATAGTCATGGGAAAAAATGGGCGTGATCGGACCAGTGGCCGTGTCAGCTCCCATACAAAGTAAATATTTAATATCATATATCTACAGTTCTATAATAGCCAGAGTCTGAGAAATTTGTGCACGTTGATTATTTGTTAATGTGAATAGTTGTGGGAAAAATGGGCGTGATCGGATCAGTGGGCGTGTCAGCTCCCATACAAAGTAAATATATAATATCATATATCTATAGTTCTATAATAGCCAGAGTCTTAGAAATTTGTGCAGGTTGATTATTTCTTAATGTGAATAGTCATGGGAAAAATGGGCGTGGTCGGACCAGTAAGCGTGTCAGCTCCCATACAAAGTAAATATTTAATATCATATATCTACAGTTCTATAATAGCCAGAGTGTTAGAAATTTGTGCACGTTGATTATTCGTTAATCTGAATAGTCATGGGAAAAATGGGCGTGATCGGACCAGTGGGCGTGTCAGCTCCCATACAAAGTAAATATTTAATATCATCTATAACTATATAAGAGTAGCGTGACTGAGATACTGAGTGACTGAGTGACTGAGGGCTGAGTGACTCAACATCGCCCAGCCAAAACCTCTGGACCTAGGAACTTGAAATTTGGTAAATATGTTCCTCCTCCGACTTAGACCTCCACTAAGAAGCGATTTTTTTGATATTCCAACGGACAAGACCACAAAGTGGAAAAACTCCTCCTTTTTTGGAAAATAATGTCCCTTTTCCCCAGCCAAGACCTCTGGACCTAGGAACTTGAAATTTGGTACATATGTTCCTCCTCCGGCTTAGACCTCCACTAAGAAGCGATTTTTGGATATTCCTATGGAGAAGGCCAAAAAGTGGAAAACTCCTCCTTTTTCGGAAAATAGTGTCCATTTTTCCGAAAAAAGTACCTTTTTCCAAAAAAAAAAAAGTACCGAAAACGAAGTCCAAAAAAAGTACCTTCTTTCAAAAAAAGTACCTTCTTCCAAAAAAAGTACCAAGAGAAAAAGTACCAAGAGAAAAAGTACCAAAAACGTTAATTTTCAAAAAAAAAGTACCAAAAAATTTTTATTTTTACCGAAAAAAAAATACCAAAACTATTGACAAAAAAGTACCAAATAAGTTAAATTTTCCAAATAAGTACCAATTTCAAAAATGTCCCTTTCCAAAAAAGAGTACTGAAATTTTCAAAGAAAATAATTACCAAAAAAAGCCCCTTTCCCAAAAAAAAGTACCAAAAAATGTACCCTTTCCAGAAAAAAAGTACCAAAAAAAAATAAAATTTCAGAGACAAAAAGTTCCAAAAATGTTCATTTTCAAAAAAAAGTACCAAAAAATTTTTCTTTTTACCAAAAAAAAGTACCAAAAATATTGGCAAAAAAGTACCAAAAAAATTAAATATTCCAAAAATGTACTGATTTCAAAAATGTCCCTCTCCAAAAAAAAGTACCGAAGTTTTCAAAAAAAGTTCCTTATCCAAAATAAAAGTACCAAAAAAATTTAATTTTCTTAAAATGTATCAATTTCAAAATGTCCCTTTCCAAAAAAAAAGTACCGAAAAATTACCGAAAAAGCCTATTCCAAAAAAGTACCAAAAAATGTACCCTTTTTAGAAAAAAGTACAAAAAACTATTGTAAAAAAGCACCAAAAAAATTTTCTCTTTCTGAAAAAGTACCAATTTCAAAATAGTACTTTTTCCAAAAAAAAGTACCTTCTTCAAAAAAACTACATCTTCCAAGAGAAAAAGTACCGAAAACGTTAATTTTCAAAAAAAAGTATCAAAACTATTGCCAAAAAACTACCAAAAAAATTAAATTTTATAAAAAAGTACCAATTTGAAAAATGTTTCTATCCAAAAAAAAGTAACGAAATTTAAAAAAAAAATACTTACCGAAAACAGTCCCTTTTCCAAAAAAATTACCAAAAATTTTACCCTTTTCAGAAAAAAGTACATTTTCCAGAGAAAAAGTACCGAAAAAGTTCATTTTCAAAAAAAAAAAATACCAAAAAAATATTCCAAAAAAAGTACCGAAATTTTCAAATAAAATAATTGCCGAAAAATACCCTCTTAAAAAAATACCAAAAATGTACCCTTTTCAGAAAAAAGTACAAAAAACTGTTGTAAAAAAGTACCAAAGAAATGTTCTTTATCTAAAAACGTACCAATTTCAAAATAGTACTTTTCCCCTAAATAAGTACCTCTTTTTCAAACCATAAGTATCTTTTCCAAAAAAAGTACCTTTTCCAAAAAAAATTACGAAAAAGTTCCCTTTTCAAAAAAAAACCTTTACCATTTTACCAAAAAAAAAGTACAAAAAAAAAATTATTTTTCTGCGAAAGTACCAAATTCCAAAATAAAGTACCAAAAAAGTTTCTTTTTCCAAAAAAAGAGGTACCAAAAATGTTTCTTTTTCAAAAAAATTGCAAAAAAAATTTAATTTTTCTAAAAAAGTATTGGAAAACAGTACAAAAAAATAATTTTTCTAAAAAAGTACTAATGTAAAAAAAGTACTTATTCCAAAAAAATATCCTTTCCAAAAAAAATATTTTTCTCACAAAAGTATTTTTTCCAAAAAAAGTACACAAAAAATAAATTTTTCTAAAAAAAAGTACCAATTTCAAATATGTACTCCTTCCAAAAATCATTTCCATTTTTCAAACAAAAAGTACCAAAAGTATTAAATTTTTCTAAAAATGTAGCAATTTCTTCTTTGTGTATCTTCCAAAAAAGAGTACCAAAAAAAGTACATTTTCCGAAAAAAAAATACCGAAAAAGTACGTTTTCCAAAAAAAAATTCTACCAACAAAATTTAATTTTCAAAATGAGTATCAATTTCAAAAAAGTGCTTCTTCCCAAAAAACACCTTTTCCAAAAAAAGATACAATTTCCAAACAAAAAAGAAAATAAATAAAATTTTCTAAAAAAATACCAATTTCAAAAAGAACTTTTTCCATAAAAAACAGTAATTTTTCCGCAAAAAATACCTTTTCCTAAAACAATTTCCAATTTCAAAACAATACTTTTTCCAAAAAAAAAAATAATATTAGCGAAAATTTTTTAGCTTTTCCAAAACAAAGTACCAAAAAAAATTACTTTTTCTAAAAAGTACCATCTTCAAAAAAATACAGAAAAAATACATTTTTTCAAAAATTAAATTACAGTTTGAAAAAATTACTTTTTCCAAAAAAATTTATAATTTTTGAAGTGCTTTTGCCATTTTTTTTTGTATTTAAAATTTAAAAAAAAAATGAAAAAACAACACTCAATGAAAAAAATTCCCGGTTCAACGAATGTCAAACTTTTCACACTGAAGTAACGCTTTAACAAACAAGTCGAATGAAAATAAAAAATATATAAATTTAAAAAATATAAATAATAATTGAATAGTTTTGTTTTTTATTCGGTTTGTTGTTTAACGAATACTCGATTTAACGAACAACCTAGACGTCCTGTAATTCGTTTAACCAGAATTCTACAAAATTTTCTACAAATATAATTTATAATTACGTTCTAATTTTCTACACTTTTTCCCGTATAAACTTTATTTTAGTGGTTTTTTACACTTATCGTGCTACAATCTTAGACTACAAATAGAGGTTAAAATATTTCGTGTATATTTTTTTTTTCATATTAATGTATATAATCTATACATATAAAGAAGTGGTGTGTGTGACTGACTCAACATCGCCCAGCCTAGACTCCTGGACCTAGGAACTTAAAATTTACAAGGGATTTTCCAATATTTCAATGGAGAGTGCCAAAAAGTGGAAAAAGTTTTCCGTTTTTGCATAAAAAGTAACGGCATTTTTAAAAAACTAACCGTTACTTTTTTAACACATAAAAGTAACGGTTTTTTTAAAGAAACAGTTTAATCAACAACTAACGGTTTTTGTTTTTTAAGTAGCAATATTTTTCAAAAAACAACGGGTTTAAAAACGTAACTGTTGTTTAAAAAAAATAGCGGGTTTTAAAAAAATATAATGCGTTTTTTTTAAGTAACTTTACTTTTCAAAAAAAGAACGGGTTTTTAAAACAAAAAGAAACGTTTTTTTTTTTCAAAAAAGGAACGTTTTTTTAAGTATTTTTTTTTTCAAAACTTAACGGTTTTTGTCATGGTACTTTTCAAAAGAATAACGGGTTTAAAAAAAAGTTTTTTTTTCACAATATGGAACTTTTTTTAAGTACCAGTAGTTTTTATCTGTCTATCTATTTATATAAAAGAGTAGTGTGATATACTGAGTGACTCAACATCGCCCATCCTAGCACCTGCTCCTAGAAACTTTAAATTTGGCATATAGGTTCCTCCTGGGAAGGTACCCTCCACTAAGATGGGATTTTTTTATATTACATCGGAGATGACCAAAAAGTGGGAAACTGGGCCAAATAACCGAAAAATTGGTATACAGTTTCCTCCTGGAAAGGAGAATTCAAATAAGACGGAATTTTTTGATATTCCAACGAAGATGGCCAAAAAGTATTCAGATAATAAATATCTTATTCCAAAAAATATGGTTTTCCAAAAAAAATACTTTTTCAAAAAAAAGTACTTTTTCCACAAAAAAAGTACTTTTTCCACAAAAAAATACGTTTTTATAAACAAGTGCTTTTACCAAAAAATGGACTTTTCCCGGAAAAGGTGCTTTCACCAGAAAAAAGACTTTTTCGAAAAAAAAAATGCTTTTACCAAAAAGTTGTCAAAAACAAAAAAAAAAAAAAAACTTTTTCAAAAAAAAAAGTTAAGATTTTTTTTTCAAAAAACTACATACTATTCTAAAAAATAATTTTATTTTTTTTGATAACAAATTTTCAAAAAATCTAAAAAACTGTAAGTTTGTAAAAATTTGAAGAATACATATAACAATTTTCATGTTATATTAATTTTCATGATCATGGCACGATGGGTTATTTCCAAAAAGTTCTTTAAACAAGTACTTACTAATTAAACATGGCCAAATGAAGACCTCCACTAAAAGTAAAGAGTCCCATTTTACGACCATTGGCTAAAAAGTAGAAATATAGGTTTTCTGTGATGTAGGCTAATACACTGAAAATGCACTTATTGAATTTTCCACTGAAAACGTAGTATTACCGGGATTTAAAATGTTTAAGAAGTGCTCATCTTAATCAAACTGTTAAGCTAAATCTGAAACTTAAAACTTAAGTTGTTTCCAAAATAGGCAGATCAGTAAAAATTTGGTTTTTGAAAAATTTTATAAGAACATGGAAACTCGATTAATTGATACTCGAAACATTGAATTTTATATGTAGTTATAAAAACATGCGCACTGAGAAGGGCTAATTAGGAACTCGGAGATGAAGAGGATAGAATGTTAAAAACCCCTAAAATAATTAAATGTTTGCCTTTAAGACATCGAAAAAGTTTTTGCATTGATACCATTTTTTCACAAAAATATTATATTTAAGTTTCAATATTTCAAGTAGTTCCAAAAATAATAGTCTTTTGAACTAAAAACTTCATTCACATTGTATGTATTTTTTAATTTTCATTAGCATTGTTCTCAAACCTTATTTTTTATAAATCAATTTTAATCTAAATTAAAAAAAAAAAAAAACTAAAAACAACAGAAAAAATTACAAAATGTATTCCCGTTTTTTTGGCTCAGAAAAAGTATTTTTGTTAATTATTACAATTTTTAATTTAAGTACAAAATAAGTACATCTACAGTCTTATTTCTACTTCTAATTTACACACAATTTTATTCAAGCTAAAAACAATGCTACATTGATGTGAAATATAATAAAATAAGTTGGTCTTTCATTTGCGCCATTACTTTTTAATGTTGGACTCTTTGTTCATACGGGTCGCGGAAGCTTTACCAGCCCTGGTCCATATATATATTAAGAGCATTTGTGGATACCCCGATGAAACGAAAATTTTGACTGTTTTATAAAATAGAATATTTTTCGAAAAAATTTCGTGGCTCCTGGTCCTAACCAAGGTCCAATTTTTGATAGGGATGTGGTTATCACGGGCGTAGGGTAAAGGCAGGAGTAATACATATTTTCATCGACTTTCCTTTCACTTTATCAGTTTTCAAGCTATAGGTCATATTCTAAAATCAGATAAGGAGCGCAGTCTTGAATACTTCAGATAAGCTGATGGCGCCATTTACCAGGTAATATCATATTTTAACAATAAAATTTAACAAATAAATTCTGGAAAATAGTTTTGAAAAATAACACTCAAAAATGGTTAAGCCACAGGAAATTTTTACTATTTTGTTAAAGAAGATTAACTTAAATCTATGCTTAAGTCAGTTTTTAAATACAAAATGGGTTCAAAAATAGTCAACTCGATTTAAAACACATTCAATAGATTTTTTATGTTTATTGTTTTGGAAATACATGGAATTCCGTTCTGAAATTTTAGTATAATAGTTTTTGTAGAAAAGTTTCTACTATCGACTTACGAAAAAAAAAACTTGGAATTCTGGAAGGCCCATAATGAAGATGTACTCTTAAAATTAAAAAGTGAAAAATTTAAAAAATAAATTTATGATCGGGAGATAAAAATCGTATAGGACCAAATTTTGTTTACAGGTTCCACAATTTCCTGCTTTTGTTTTCATTGGTTGCCCAGGACCAAATATTTTTTACAGGTTCCCAATTTCATGCTTTTGTGTTCATTTGTTAAAAAGAGTAAATAATTTTGCTGCAGTTGAAACCCACAAGTTTTAAGTGAATATGTAAATTTCTTTCAGAGTTGTAAAGAATACCATTTACCAACTTTTGCTCTTTTTTAAACCTATAACTTCTAAATATTCAAAATCTTCTATATCTTAAAAATCCTAGACGCCGTTAACGGTAGTTTTTAATATCGGAATATATAAAGATTTCATCTTTTAATAATTAAACATTAAAATTGTTTGCTTAATTCCAAGTTCCTAGCTCCAGTGGTTTGAACTTTGTGATTAATGGCCATTTATCCTATTACTATGGTTTTATATTAAATTCCAAAAAGTTTTTCTTCAGTGAATTACCTGAAGTGTTTTGGACAAAAGGAGACTTTTCCCCGTAAACATTTCCAAAAATCCCATCTTAGTGGATGTATATACGAGGGGAAGAACCTACATGCCGAATTTCAAGTTCCTAGCTGCAGCGGCTTGGTCATGGTGATTAAGGGGACATTTTTTTCTTTGTGCCAGATTCTCATTGAGTTTTTATAGGGAATTCCAAAAAGTGTATTTTAAGTGCATTATCCATTACTCTATTTGAAATTACAGATTTCTAGCAGAAGAGGTTTAAGCAGAAAGATAAGATGGATATTTTTTATCGTAACAATTTCCAAAAATAGTCTACGATTTCAGATTTCTAGCGAAGAGGTTTAAGCAGAACGTTAAGCAAAACACTTTTTTGTTTTTTTGTGCAACCTTTTAATTATTTCCAAAAATCATGTTTCCGAGAATTGTGTCTACGCCGGAGACAGAGCCTTCATACCAAATTTGAAGTTCCAAGCCCATGCGGTTAAAGCTGGGAGATTACTTATTAACATTTGAACCCCATTTTAACTATGTTTTTATTTTAAAAAGTAGTTAATTAGTCTGTACATCAACACATATTTTATACTGGCGGGACAATGCCCACAAGGTTGTTAGCGTAAATAAGACGTTTTTTTTTGCGTTAAAGTTCAAAATGTAATTTTTATTGGACAATACAATAAAGTATTATCTATTTTATTTAACAGATTTGCAGAAATTTTTTACTCAGCGAAGCCTGCTTCGGACATACCGCAGAGTAAAAAACCCCTAAGTCCGGCCGCAGGCCGGCTACGCAGAAAAACTTTAATACTCACACAATCTTCTTTTAAAATTTGTCTTTGAAGCATAATAATGTTAGGCATAGTTCCTATGTTGGTTTGAGAGTTATGATAGAAACATTTCAATTCATAATTCCCAAATCGGAAATTGGGATAATGTCATGTCATTCCTGCCTAAAAATGTAGATCCCCAAATGAATAACTTCTTATAAAAATCGTCCAGGCCCAAATATTTTTTTTTACAAATTTTTTGCTTTTGTGTTCATTTGTCAAAAAGAGTATATAATTTTGAAGCACTTGGAACCTAAAAATTTCAAGACAATAGGAAAATGTATTTAAAAGTTATGAATAAGTACCAACTTTTACCCCTTTTTATACAGTTAACTTCTGAATATCCAAAATATTTTATAACCTAATTTTTATTATACGTGACTAACTTAAAAGTCCGAGATATCGTTACCAATAGTTTTTAATGTCGGAATACATTAAAAAGAAAATGATTTCCTGTTTCAAATGGTTCGAAATGGT
Source organism: Delia radicum (assembly GCA_021234595.1). Taxonomy (NCBI): domain Eukaryota; kingdom Metazoa; phylum Arthropoda; class Insecta; order Diptera; family Anthomyiidae; genus Delia; species Delia radicum. Next base: position 46,514 of record JAEKOY010000060.1, on the reverse strand, counting down.
TCGAGAAGATGTTTTAAATTTTAAGCATAAAGCAATTGTATATGTCATTAAGAGGACACTTTTCACATTTAAATCCCTATTTATGACAAGTTTTGAATAAAAACGCAGAAAGTATATCTTAAGTGAATTACGATATAATTACCTAATGGTTTTGATTATGATGTTAAATAGAGATTGTCCGTTTTTGCCCCTCTCTTGGTTGATGTCTACGCTTAAGAGAACCTAAATGGAAAATCTCAAGTTCCCAGCTCCTACGATTTGAGCCGGGCTATTAACGGTCACTTTTCCTTTTTAACCCCATTTATACAACGTTTTAATTGTAAGTTCAAAGAAACACATATTTTAAAAGTCAGATTTGTAGCCAAATGTTATTTGGCAAAATATTAAAAAGTAGATTTGCCCTTCACCGTAAGAAATTTCACCATATAAATTTCTTATTAGATAATGTCTGCTCCAGACGAGGAACCTTCAAGTCAAATTCAAGTTCCTTACTCCAGCGGTTTAAGCTTTGTGATTAGTCCCAATTGTAAGCCCCGCTTTTATGGTGAGTTCCAAAAAAATATTCTTCAATGTTTTCCTTTTTATCCATCCCCGCTAAGTTTACAAAATCCCGTCTTAGTGGATGTCTTATTTAATAACAATTTGAAGTTGAATATATTTTTACCATTTTTATCAAGTTTTTATTGGAAATTTCAAAAAGTATATTTTCGATAAATTAGCGCATACATCAGGGAATACATATCCTAAAATAAACATTTCTATACAAAAGGGTTGGGCAGTAAATCAAGAGGAAACCTTTTCACTCTTTGCTCCATTACGTAAACATTTCCAATAATCCCATATTTGTGGATGTCTACGCCAGAGGAGGAACGTACATGCCGAATTTCAAAATCAAGCGGTTTGGGCTGAGTGGTTACGGGAACATATTTGCCTTTGCACCACATTTTTATCAAGTTTTATTGGAAGTTCCTAAAGGAAAATTTTAGATTTCCAGCTGAAGGGGTTTAAGTAGGACGATAAGGGGACGACTTTTTATACTTTTTGTCCTAACAATTTCCATAGGTCGTGATTAGTTGTACACGATCAAGAAGGAACCTCCATGACAAATTGAAGTTCCAAGCTCCAGTGGCTTAGATTGGGTGGTGAGCCTGTACTAAATCCCTTTTAAATACAATTTTTACTATGTTTTTATTGCATATTTTAGAAATTATTTTTCCAGTAAATTAGTCCATATACCAAAGAGCACATAATTATAGTAACGGGCAATCCCTTTACAGCGTTTTAATTAGAAGTTCAAAGAAACACATTTTAAAAGTCAAATTTTTAGCTAAATGTTATTTGGGATGACATTTAAAGGAAGATTTCGCTCTCACGGTAAGAATTTCTTTAAATTTATTCTTAGACAAGCCGGCTAAAGCCGGGCTTGCCCGGAGTGCACCTACACGCAGAGAAAAGGTATGATTGAAGATGATTATGGACACAAAATTATCATATTTTGATTCTAATTATCATATACATGACTCTGGATGATCATATTACGATTACCGAAGTCGATTTTATCGTCATTTAGGATCATAATCTGATTGCTACGAATTGTAGTCATAACATGATGCTCTTAAACTATTATAAAACGATGATCTTTTTTCTGCGTGTAGTTCTTATTCATTGTAAGTTTTGTAAATATTTAAGGAGTTTTTTTATATAATGACTAACATGTGGAATATTATACAGAATTCACGTGATGTTGATCGCAGATCCAGATCCTTGCCTGTAAACTCTAGCTGAAGGAGTTTGAAGTTTCATAACAATGTAGTTTGTGTTTGGATTTTATTTACCTATAATTAATAATTTTAATTCGTTTTTGTTTGTATAAAAACATTTATATTTATGGTTAGTAACCTTTGATAATTAATGAAACTGTGATAAGTCCACATTCTATCGATGCCCAATAAAGATGTGTAGATCGACTTGAGTCATTGTACATGCCTTCTTATAATGAGATAGTATGCCATTTGCAAAATACCCCATGATACGTACACACTATGGTCCGAACCATAGCGGCTTAAGATGTATTTTTATTACTAATTAAAAAATTTCTAAACATTTTTTTACGAACGTCTACCCACCCTAACCGACCGAGAGGGCTCATCCCCATGACGTAGTGATACGTACACACTATGGTCCAACCCATAGCGGATTAAGATTTATTTTTAGTACTAATAGGGAGTATGCCCGCTGCATTGTTAGCGTGGGTATGACCTTGTTTTGCCTTCAAGTTTAAAGTGTAATTGATTTTGGATAAGAATTTAATCTTTTAAGGAAAATAAAACACAATGTATTAGTGTTGGTATCCAAACATTTAGGTAGGTATGGAATGGCATTATCCCCATTTCAAATTTGGGGACTACGAATGAAAATATTTATGTCTTAACCCTCAAATCAAAATGGGAGCTATGTCTTACATAGTTATAAGATCGTTTTTCAAAAGAATATTGTGTGAATAATACAGTATTTCTGCGTAGACGGATTGCGGCAATGTTTATTATTTTTTAATGTGTGGTATTTCCAAAGCCGGCTTAGCTGAGTAAAACATTTATGGAAGGCTGTAAAATGAGAAATTAATACTTTATTCCGTTGTCCAATAAAAATTACATTTTAAACTTCAAGGCAAATCAAGGTGTTATCTATGATAACAACCTAGTGGGCTTGCCCGTTACCATAACTTATGTGCTCATTGGTATATGGTGTTACTGAAAAGGTAATATGCAAAAAAAACTTAGTAAAAATGGTAATCAAAAGGGAATTACTACCGCCTATTTACGCTGCCTAAACCGCTGGAGCTTGGAATTTAAAATTTGTCATTGAGGTTCCTTCTCCATCATATACATCTAATCACGATTTTAGGAAATTGTTAGTATGTGGCACAAAAAGATAAAAAGTCTTCCCCTTATCGTCCTGCTTAAACCGCTTCGGCTAAAAATCTGAAATTTCAAGTGTATTAGCCAATAATCTATGGGCTAAAGCACTTAAAATATACCTATAGGAATTTAAAATAAAACTTGATAAAAATGTGGCACAAAAACAAATTTTCGCTTAATCACTCAGCCCAAACCGCTTGATTTTGAAACTTGGCATATATGTTCCTCCTCTGGCGTAGACATCCACAAATATGGGATTATTGGAAATGTTTACGTAATGGAGCGAACAGGTTTATTCCTGATTTACTGCCCAAACCCTTTTGTCTAGAAATCTAAATTTTATAATATGTATTCCCTGAGGTATAGGCTAATTTACCAGAGAGAATTTCCAATAATGGCGTGGTAAAAATTGTAAAAAATATTGAACTTGAAATTTGGATTAAATTAGACATCCACTAAGGAGGGGTTTTTGTAAACTTTTTAGGGGACGGACAAAAAGGAAGAAGTCTCCTTCTGTTCCAAAAATTTTTTGGAACTCACCAAAAACAATGGGTTTAAATAAGAAAAATTGGGATTAATCACAAAGCTCAAACCGCTGGAGTAAGGAACTTGAAATTTGGCTTGAAGATTCCTCGTCTGCACATACATTATCTAAGAAGAAATTTATATGGTGAAATTCCTTAAGATGAGTTGGTAGCGTGCTGGCTTATCAGTGCGGGGGTCGTGGGTTCGATTCCCAGCAGAGACAATGGTCTGTTTTCGCTACAACGCGCCAAAGGCCATAATAGCTAGTGCTCGGTTAGGGTAATAGTATGTAATTTGTAATTATATGATTATTAAATTACTAAAGTAAAAAAAAAATATTCTGCCAACTAACATTTGGCTACAAATCTGACCTTTAAAATATGTGTTTCTTTGAACTTCTAATTAAAACTTGTAAAAATGGGGTTAAAAAAGGAAAAGTATCCGTTAATAGCCCGCCTCAAATCGTTGGAGCTAGGAACTTAAGATTGGACATGTACTTCCTTAAGCGTAGACATCAACCAATAGAGGAGCAAAAACGGTCAATCTCATAACCAAAACCATTAGGTAATTATATTGTAGTTCACTTAAGATAAATTTTTTGCTTTTCTGATCAAAACTTGTCATAAATAGAGATTTAAAGGGAAAAAATGTTCTCTTAATCACATGTACAATTGCTTTATGCTTAAAATTTAAAACATCTTTTCGAAATAGTTAAACAAAATAATTAAAACAGGAAATCATTTTCTTTTTAATGTATTCCGACATTAAAAAGTATTGGTAAGGGTAGTCGAGTAATAATAAAAATTTAATTATAAAATATTTTATGTATTTAGATGTTAACTGTATAAAAAGGGGTAAAAGTTGGTACTAATTCATAACTTTTAAATACATTTTCCCATTCTCTTGAAATTTTTGGATTCCAAGTGCTGCCAAATTATATACTCTTTTTCACAAATGAACACAAAAGCACAAAATTGTTAAAAAAAAATATTTGGTCCTGGACGATTTTTATAAGAAGTTAATCTTTTGGGGATCTACATTTTTAGGCAGCAATGACATGACATTATCCCAATTTCCAATTTGGGGATTATGGATTAAAATGTATCTATCGTAACCCCCAAACTAACATGCGAAATATGCCTAACATGATTATGCGAATAATCCCCAGTAAAAAGAGACATATTCTTCATAGACAAATTTTTCAAAGGAACATTGTGAGAATATGAAAGTTTTTCTGCGTAGCCGGCCTGCGGCCGGACTTAAGGGTTTTTTACTCTGTGGTATGTCCGAAGCAGGCTTCGCTGAGTAAAAAATTTCTGCAAATCTGTAAAATAAAATAGGCATTACTTTATTGTTTTGTCCAATAAAAATTACGTTTTGAACTTTAACCCAAAAAAACTCTTATCTAAGCCAACAACCTTGTGGGCATTGTCCGCTAATATCAAATACGTGTTCCTTGATGTACAGACTAATTAACTACTTTTTGAAATAAAAACCAGGGACCGTAAATAATGATTATTGTTCGTTTTTTTAAGTCAAAAAATCAATCACTTAGAACAGACATAAAAAAAATTATTGCACCATTATTATTATTTTTTGACAATCTTTACATATCCGTCATGATTTTTAAATTTCTTATTTTTAAAGTTTTCTTTAATGGTAATGATTATTTTTGAGTAATAATAAAAAAAATCAGCCATAATCATTATTTTTGAGCAAAAAAAAAAATAAAATTCAAAAATAATCAGTATTTATGATTTATATTTTTTTTCGCTCAAAATAAAACTCACTTTCATTGACCAACACGTGGTACTATGCCAAAAATATGGTTATAGCCCTAATATGCATGTATACTGGGCATTAAGAATAGTAAAGCTGGTATGTAAATCTATACCCAATTTAAAAAAAAATAAAAAATCAATGTCACGAAGACAGCAAGCTGTTATAATTCAAATTGAAAGCAAACTTATACTATAGTAAATTACCGCAACCATTGCTTGATGTTGCAACTCGTTGGAATTCAACATTTCATATGTTCAACACACTCCAAAAGTTCGAGGATTTTTGTGAAATGCACCTTAAAAATTCTATGAAAGTGAGTTTTATTTTGAGCGAAAAAAATAAAAATCATAAATAATGATTATTTTTGAGTTGTATTTTTTTTTGCTCAAAAATAATGATTATGGCTGATTTTTATTAATATTACTCAAAAATAATCATTACCATTGAAGAAAATCCTTAAAACTCATAATATAATCATTATTGTGTAATGATTACGGCCCCTGATAAAAACATTCGCTAGAAATCTGAAATTTCAAATAGAGTAATAGCTAATGCACTTAAAATATACTTTTTGGGATTCCCAATAAAAACTCAATGAAAATGTGGTACAAAGAAAAAAATGTCCCCTTAATCACCATGACCAAGCCGCTGCAGCTAGGAACTTGAAATTTGGCATGTAGGTTCATCCCCCCGCATATACATCCACTAAGATGGGATTTTTGGAAATGTGTACGGGGAAAAGTCTCCTTTAGTCCAAAACACTTCAGGTAATTCGCTAAAGAAAAACTTTTTGGAATTTATCATAAAACCATAGTAATATAGGACTCAAAAGGGATAAATGGCCATTAATCACAAAGTTCAAACCACTGGAGCTAGGAACTTGGAATAAAGCAAGCAATTTTAATGTTTAATTATTAAAAGATGAATTCTTAATATATTCCGATATTAAAATCTACCGTTAACGGCGTCTAGGATTTTTAAGATATAGGAGATTTTGAATATTCAGAAGTTTTGGGTATAAAAAAGAGCAAAAGGTGATAAATGGTACTCTTTACAACTCTGAAAGATATTTACAACTGCAGAAAAATTATTTTCTCTTTTAAACAAATGAACACAAAAGCATGAAATTGGGAACCTGTAAAAAATATTTGGTCCTAGGCAACCAATAAACACAAAAGCACGAAATTTTGGAACCTGTAAACAAAATTTGGTCCAAGACGATTTTTATCTCCCGATGCTAAATTTATTTTTTAAATTTTTCACTTCTCAATTTTAAGAAAACATCCTCATTATGAGCCTTCTAGATTTCGATTTTTTTTTGCATAAATCGATACTAAAACACCAAAATTGTTATACTAAAATTTCAGAACGAAATTCCATGTATTTTCAAAACAATAAACATTAAAAATCTATTAAATGGGTTTCAAAAAAGAGTTGACTATTTTTGAACCAATTTTTTATTTAAAAACCCTTTATTTAAACCCTTATTTAACAAAATAGTAAAAATTCCAAGTGGTTTAACCATTTTTGTGTGTTATTTTTGAAAAAATATTCTCTTGAATTTATTTGTTAAAATTTATTGTTAAAATGTGATATTACCTGGTAAATGGCGCCATTAGCTTATCTGAAGTTTTCAAGACGGCGCTATTTTCTCCTTTTCTTATTTTAAAATATGAAACACAAGCCGGCTAAAGCCGGGCTTGCCCGGAGTGCACCTACACGCAGAGAAAAGGTATGATTGAAGATGATTATGGACACAAAATTATCATATTTTGATTCTAATTATCATATACATGACTCTGGATGATCATATTACGATTACCGAAGTCGATTTTATCGTCATTTAGGATCATAATCTGATTGCTACGAATTGTAGTCATAACATGATGCTCTTAAACTATTATAAAACGATGATCTTTTTTCTGCGTGTAGTTCTTATTCATTGTAAGTTTTGTAAATATTTAAGGAGTTTTTTTATATAATGACTAACATGTGGAATATTATACAGAATTCACGTGATGTTGATCGCAGATCCAGATCCTTGCCTGTAAACTCTAGCTGAAGGAGTTTGAAGTTTCATAACAATGTAGTTTGTGTTTGGATTTTATTTACCTATAATTAATAATTTTAATTCGTTTTTGTTTGTATAAAAACATTTATATTTATGGTTAGTAACCTTTGATAATTAATGAAACTGTGATAAGTCCACATTCTATCGATTTTTTTTTTTTTTTTTTATTGAAATGATATTAATACTTTATTTTAGTTAACATTTCATAAAATTACACCTAGTTTACACTAACAAGTAATATTTTTCTTTCAGATAAGATTTACAAATTATTAGACACTAAGTCTTGAGGTTTTTTTCTCTTTAAACGTCTTGTATATATATCTTCATTGATAAGAATGGAAGCTTCTTCGTTGCTGTGATGTTGCAGTCTACTTGCATGTTTGGATGCTGATTGTTGAATTACCTCGGATACTTTGTTAATTCCAAGATCTCTATGCAAATCGTCGTTCCTTATATACCAGGGCGCATTAACCATATTTCTAGCGATTTTGTTTTGAAAACGTTGAATAATTTCAATATTAGTTTTGGAAGCACATCCCCATAACTGGACACCGTATGTCCAGACAGGTTTTAGTACTTGGTTATATATCAGAAGCTTGTTTTCAATTGAGAGTATAGAATTTCTTCCAATCAGCCATGTTAGCTTTTTCTGTTTTAAGTTTAGCTCAGTGTGTTTAACTCTGATGTGATCTTTCCATGTAAGCTTAGAATCCAGCGTCATACCCAGATATTTTGCACTGTTAGCATAAGGTACAGCTAAACTTGAAATATTAATTGGTTTATGTCTAATTACTTTGTTGGTAAAGTCAACATGCGTTGACTTACTTTCATTTAGTCTGACTCTCCAAGTGTCTGTCCATTCTACAATTTCATCAACTGAGATCTGTAGTTTTGAGGTAGATTCGGTTTCGTCATTACCAATAGCTAAGATGCACGTGTCATCAGCAAAAGTAGCTATTTTACTGTTTTTTGGTACGGGTATATCTGAAGTATACAATAAGTATAGTATTGGACCAAGGATACTACCTTGAGGTACGCCAGCTTCTATTTTTTTAATATCTGAGTAGCATTGTTTATGCTTTACTCTAAAATAACGTTCTGTCATGTATGATTCCAATAGAGATGTATACTGAATTGGTAATTGAGTTTTTATTTTATATATAAGACCTTTGTGCCATATCTTATCAAATGCCTGAGCTACGTCTAAAAAGATGGCAGAACAGACTTTTTTTTGTTCCAGAGCTTCCTCTATGGTATGAACTATTCGGTGCACTTGGTCTATTGTAGAGTGCTTTTCTCTGAAGCCAAATTGATGAGAGGGTATTACGTTTTTATATGCGATGATTTGTTTTAATCTTTTTGAAAATAACTTTTCAAATAGTTTTCCCATAACGGGGAGCAGGGAAATCGGCCTATAGGAAGTAACTTCGTTAGGATTTTTTCCTGGCTTCTGAACCATTATTACCTCTGAAACTTTCCAGTAGCGAGGAAAATATGTCAGAGTAATACAAGCATTCATGATGATGTTCATTTTTGTTATCGCATTATGCGGGAGATTTTTTAAGATTTCTCCAGTAATTAAATCAAAACCGGGACTTTTGCCAGGTTTCATATTTTGTATCTCTTCAATTATTTCTGTTTCTGTAAAAAGTTGTATTTCATGAAAATCCTGTACTGTATAGGGCTCATTGAAATCTTTAGTTTCTTCATACGGCTGGAATGTTTTGTGAAGGTGCTGAGCAAATGCGGTAGCCTTTTCAGTATCACTTTTCGCCCAACTAGTATTTTCAATTCTAATTGGGGGATTATGAAGAGTTGGACGTTTCAAATGTGCAGTTGTTTTCCAAAGAGAATAATCAGTTATTTTATCTGCTGACAGACTTTTCATTTTCGAGTCAAACTTTTTGTTTTTAAATTCTTTAATTTTTTCAGTAAGTAGTTTTGTTAAACTATTTAATTGAGTTTTTAAGGGAGGAAATCTTGTGGTTTGCCATGTTTTTCTTATTTTTCTTTTATTTTTTATAAGTTCAACGATTTCCATTGGATAAGACCGATGAATATTTTTTAAATTGGTTATAGGAGTACTCATCCAAGCAGCTTGTTGTATTTGTGATGTAAATTTTTCCGCTTCTTCTTCAATATTTTCCTCAGTTGTAAGACAACTTGGAGCTTCTATATAACTTTCAAGTTTGTATTTAAAATAGTCCCAATCGGTGTTTTTGTTTGAAAGATATGAATTTTTTCCTTGTTCTTTAATTTCGCCATTGATTTCTAAATATATAGGCGAATGATCAGAGTTTAGTTCTGTGCCGTCTTCAATACACATTGTATTGGTTGGAATTTGTTTGGTTATAAAGAAGTCTATTAGATCTGGAATTTTATTGGTATCTGTCGGCCAATAGGTTGGGTTTCCCGTTGACAGTATATCACACCCTATTTGCCTAGCAGCTTTCCAGAGCTCACGTCCCTTAGTTGTTGTTAGGCGTGATCCCCAGTAAACATTTTTCGCATTAAAATCACCTCCGATTATGAATCTACCTTTATGTTTTTTAAAAAGATTTATATATTGTTCTGCTTTAATTGTGTGCCTTGGAGGGCTATACAAAGCAGTTACTGAGAGGTCATTATCATAGATTTTTATATTTATTGTTGTCGCCTGAAACATTTCAGTTGATATTTTATCGTCTTCGTAATGTTCTATAGATTTTTTTACTAACACTGCACTGCCTCCTCTAGCATTATTAAGAGGATGATTGGAGCAGTACATGTAGTAGTTTTGAAAAGTTGCGTACATATGTGTAGTTAAATGAGTTTCGGATATAAGACATATGTCTATTTTTCTTTCGTTGAGAACTACTTCGAGTTCATTTTTATGCTTTAAAATACCATTTGCATTCCAAGCCATTATTCTAAAATTGTTTTTGTTTATTGATTTTCTTGACATATTTTTTGTTCTAATTTTTCTATTCTGTTCATAAGCATTTCATTAAAAGCTGTTTGATCGTCAAGTTTGGATAAAATCTGAGTTAAATAATCTTTTTTTGGATCTGCTTTACTGTGACCACTAGCAGCTACAGCTGCGAAAGTTTTGCTACTAACAGCTTCCGAAAATATTTTTGTTTTGGCCGAGTTATTTTCTTGGAAATGGTTTTTACTGGTAGCTAACTTTTTACTTGCAACAATAAAGATGTGTAGATCGACTTGAGTCATTGTACATGCCTTCTTATAATGAGATAGTATGCCATTTGCAAAATACCCCATGATACGTACACACTATGGTCCGAACCATAGCGGCTTAAGATGTATTTTTATTACTAATTAAAAAATTTCTAAACATTTTTTTACGAACGTCTACCCACCCTAACCAACCGAGAGGGCTCATCCCCATGACGTAGTGATACGTACACACTATGGTCCAACCCATAGCGGATTAAGAAAGTGAGTTTTATTTTGAGCGAAAAAAATAAAAATCATAAATAATGATTATTTTTGAGTTGTATTTTTTTTTGCTCAAAAATAATGATTATGGCTGATTTTTATTAATATTACTCAAAAATAATCATTACCATTGAAGAAAATCCTTAAAACTCATAATATAATCATTATTGTGTAATGATTACGGCCCCTGATAAAAACATTCGCTAGAAATCTGAAATTTCAAATAGAGTAATAGCTAATGCACTTAAAATATACTTTTTGGGATTCCCAATAAAAACTCAATGAAAATGTGGTACAAAGAAAAAAATGTCCCCTTAATCACCATGACCAAGCCGCTGCAGCTAGGAACTTGAAATTTGGCATGTAGGTTCATCCCCCCGCATATACATCCACTAAGATGGGATTTTTGGAAATGTGTACGGGGAAAAGTCTCCTTTAGTCCAAAACACTTCAGGTAATTCGCTAAAGAAAAACTTTTTGGAATTTATCATAAAACCATAGTAATATAGGACTCAAAAGGGATAAATGGCCATTAATCACAAAGTTCAAACCACTGGAGCTAGGAACTTGGAATAAAGCAAGCAATTTTAATGTTTAATTATTAAAAGATGAATTCTTAATATATTCCGATATTAAAATCTACCGTTAACGGCGTCTAGGATTTTTAAGATATAGGAGATTTTGAATATTCAGAAGTTTTGGGTATAAAAAAGAGCAAAAGGTGATAAATGGTACTCTTTACAACTCTGAAAGATATTTACAACTGCAGAAAAATTATTTTCTCTTTTAAACAAATGAACACAAAAGCATGAAATTGGGAACCTGTTAAAAATATTTGGTCCTAGGCAACCAATAAACACAAAAGCACGAAATTTTGGAACCTGTAAACAAAATTTGGTCCAAGACGATTTTTATCTCCCGATGCTAAATTTATTTTTTAAATTTTTCACTTCTCAATTTTAAGAAAACATCCTCATTATGAGCCTTCTAGATTTCGATTTTTTTTTGCATAAATCGATACTAAAACACAAAAATTGTTATACTAAAATTTCAGAACGAAATTCCATGTATTTTCAAAACAATAAACATTAAAAATCTATTAAATGGGTTTCAAAAAAGAGTTGACTATTTTTGAACCAATTTTTTATTTAAAAACCCTTTATTTAAACCCTTATTTAACAAAATAGTAAAAATTCCAAGTGGTTTAACCATTTTTGTGTGTTATTTTTGAAAAAATATTCTCTTGAATTTATTTGTTAAAATTTATTGTTAAAATGTGATATTACCTGGTAAATGGCGCCATTAGCTTATCTGAAGTTTTCAAGACGGCGCTATTTTCTCCTTTTCTTATTTTAAAATATGAAACACAAGCCGGCTAAAGCCGGGCTTGCCCGGAGTGCACCTACACGCAGAGAAAAGGTATGATTGAAGATGATTATGGACACAAAATTATCATATTTTGATTCTAATTATCATATACATGACTCTGGATGATCATATTACGATTACCGAAGTCGATTTTATCGTCATTTAGGATCATAATCTGATTGCTACGAATTGTAGTCATAACATGATGCTCTTAAACTATTATAAAACGATGATCTTTTTTCTGCGTGTAGTTCTTATTCATTGTAAGTTTTGTAAATATTTAAGGAGTTTTTTTATATAATGACTAACATGTGGAATATTATACAGAATTCACGTGATGTTGATCGCAGATCCAGATCCTTGCCTGTAAACTCTAGCTGAAGGAGTTTGAAGTTTCATAACAATGTAGTTTGTGTTTGGATTTTATTTACCTATAATTAATAATTTTAATTCGTTTTTGTTTGTATAAAAACATTTATATTTATGGTTAGTAACCTTTGATAATTAATGAAACTGTGATAAGTCCACATTCTATCGATGCCCAATAAAGATGTGTAGATCGACTTGAGTCATTGTACATGCCTTCTTATAATGAGATAGTATGCCATTTGCAAAATACCCCATGATACGTACACACTATGGTCCGAACCATAGCGGCTTAAGATGTATTTTTATTACTAATTAAAAAATTTCTAAACATTTTTTTACGAACGTCTACCCACCCTAACCAACCGAGAGGGCTCATCCCCATGACGTAGTGATACGTACACACTATGGTCCAACCCATAGCGGATTAAGATTTATTTTTAGTACTAATAGGGAGTATGCCCGCTGCATTGTTAGCGTGGGTATGACCTTGTTTTGCCTTCAAGTTTAAAGTGTAATTGATTTTGGATAAGAATTTAATCTTTTAAGGAAAATAAAACACAATGTATTAGTGTTGGTATCCAAACATTTAGGTAGGTATGGAATGGCATTATCCCCATTTCAAATTTGGGGACTACGAATGAAAATATTTATGTCTTAACCCTCAAATCAAAATGGGAGCTATGTCTTACATAGTTATAAGATCGTTTTTCAAAAGAATATTGTGTGAATAATACAGTATTTCTGCGTAGACGGATTGCGGCAATGTTTATTATTTTTTTAATGTGTGGTATTTCCAAAGCCGGCTTAGCTGAGTAAAACATTTATGGAAGGCTGTAAAATGAGAAATTAATACTTTATTCCGTTGTCCAATAAAAATTACATTTTAAACTTCAAGGCAAATCAAGGTGTTATCTATGATAACAACCTAGTGGGCTTGCCCGTTACCATAACTTATGTGCTCATTGGTATATGGTCTTACTGAAAAGGTAATATGCAAAAAAAACTTAGTAAAAATGGTAATCAAAAGGGAATTACTACCGCCTATTTACGCTGCCTAAACCGCTGGAGCTTGGAATTTAAAATTTGTCATTGAGGTTCTTGATAAACTTGATAAAAATGTGGCACAAAAACAAATTTTCGCTTAATCACTCAGCCCAAACCGCTTGATTTTGAAACTCGGCATATATGTTCCTCCTCTGGCGTAGACATCCACAAATATGGGATTATTGGAAATGTTTACGTAATGGAGCGAACAGGTTTATTCCTGATTTACTGCCCAAACCCTTTTGTCTAGAAATCTAAATTTTATAATATGTATTCCCTGAGGTATAGGCTAATTTACCAGAGAGAATTTCCAATAATGGCGTGGTAAAAATTGTAAAAAATATTGAACTTGAAATTTGGATTAAATTAGACATCCACTAAGGAGGGGTTTTTGTAAACGTTTTAGGGGACGGACAAAAAGGAAGAAGTCTCCTTCTGTTCCAAAAATTTTTTGGAGTTCACCAAAAACAATGGGTTTAAATAAGAAAAATTGGGATTAATCACAAAGCTCAAACCGCTGGAGTAAGGAACTTGAAATTTGGCTTGAAGATTCCTCGTCTGCACATACATTATCTAAGAAGAAATTTATATGGTGAAATTCCTTAAGATGAGTTGGTAGCGTGCTGGCTTATCAGTGCGGGGGTCGTGGGTTCGATTCCCAGCAGAGGCAATGGTCTGTTTTCGCTACAACGCGCCAAAGGCCATAATAGCTAGTGCTCGGTTAGGGTAATAGTATGTAATTTGTAATTATATGATTATTAAATTACTAAAGTAAAAAAAAAAATATTCTGCCAACTAACATTTGGCTACAAATCTGACCTTTAAAATATGTGTTTCTTTGAACTTCTAATTAAAACTTGTAAAAATGGGGTTAAAAAAGGAAAAGTATCCGTTAATAGCCCGCCTCAAATCGTTGGAGCTAGGAACTTAAGATTGGACATGTACTTCCTTACGCGTAGACATCAACCAATAGAGGAGCAAAAACGGTCAATCTAATAACCAAAACCATTAGGTAATTATATTGTAGTTCACTTAAGATAAATTTTTTGCTTTTCTGATCAAAACTTGTCATAAATAGAGATTTAAAGGGAAAAAATGTTCTCTTAATCACATGTACAATTGCTTTATGCTTAAAATTTAAAACATCTTTTCGAAATAGTTAAACAAAATAATTAAAACAGGAAATCATTTTCTTTTTAATGTATTCCGTAAGGGTAGTATTGGTAAGGGTAGTCGAGTAATAATAAAAATTTAATTATAAAATATTTTATGTATTTAGATGTTAACTGTATAAAAAGGGGTAAAAGTTGGTACTAATTCATAACTTTTAAATACATTTTCCCATTCTCTTGAAATTTTTGGATTCCAAGTGCTGCCAAATTATATACTCTTTTTCACAAATGAACACAAAAGCACAAAATTGTTAAAAAAAAATATTTGGTCCTGGACGATTTTTATAAGAAGTTAATCTTTTGGGGATCTACATTTTTAGGCAGGAATGACATGACATTATCCCAATTTCCAATTTGGGGATTATGGATTAAAATGTATCTATCGTAACCCCCAAACTAACATGCGAAATATGCCTAACATGATTATGCGAATAATCCCCAGTAAAAAGAGACATATTCTTCATAGACAAATTTTTCAAAGGAACATTGTGAGAATATGAAAGTTTTTCTGCGTAGCCGGCCTGCGGCCGGACTTAAGGGTTTTTTACTCTGTGGTATGTCCGAAGCAGGCTTCGCTGAGTAAAAAATTTCTGCAAATCTGTAAAATAAAATAGGCATTACTTTATTGTTTTGTCCAATAAAAATTACGTTTTGAACTTTAACCCAAAAAAACTCTTATCTAAGCCAACAACCTTGTGGGCATTGTCCGCTAATATCAAATACGTGTTCCTTGATGTACAGACTAATTAACTACTTTTTGAAATAAAAACCAGGGACCGTAAATAATGATTATTGTTCGTTTTTTTAAGTCAAAAAATCAATCACTTAGAACAGACATAAAAAAAAATTATTGCACCATTATTATTATTTTTTGACAATCTTTACATATCCGTCATGATTTTTAAATTTCTTATTTTTAAAGTTTTCTTTAATGGTAATGATTATTTTTGAGTAATAATAAAAAAAATCAGCCATAATCATTATTTTTGAGCAAAAAAAAAAATAAAATTCAAAAATAATCAGTATTTATGATTTATATTTTTTTCGCTCAAAATAAAACTCACTTTCATTGACCAACACGTGGTACTATGCCAAAAATATGGTTATAGCCCTAATATGCATGTATACTGGGCATTAAGAATAGTAAAGCTGGTATGTAAATCTATACCCAATTTAAAAAAAAATAAAAAATCAATGTCACGAAGACAGCAAGCTGTTATAATTCAAATTGAAAGCAAACTTATCTATAACTATATAAGAGTAGCGTGACTGAGATACTGAGTGACTGAGTGACTGAGTGACTGAGGGCTGAGTGACTCAACATCGCCCAGCCAAAACCTCTGGACCTAGGAACTTAAAATTTGGTACATATGTTCCTCCTCCGACTTAGACCTCCACTAAGAAGCGATTTTTTGATGTTCCAACGGACAAGGCCAAAAAGTGGAAAAACTCCTCCTTTTTCGGAAAATATTGTCCATTTTTCCTAGCCAAGACCTCTGGACCTAGGAACTTGAAATTTGGTACATATGTTCATCCTCCGAATTAGACCTCCACTAAGAAGCGATTTTTGGATATTCCTACGGAGAAGGCCAAAAAGTGGAAAACTCCTCCTTTTTCGGAAAATAGTGTCCATTTTTCCAAAAAAAGTACCTTTTTCCAAAAAAAAAAAGTACCGAAAACGAAGTCCCAAAAAATGTACCTTCTTCAAAAAAAAGTACCGAAAAGCATTGGAAAAAAGTACATTTTCCAAGAGAAAAAGTACCGAAAAAAAAGTACCAAAAAATTTTTATTTTTACCAAAAAAAGTACCAAAACTATTCACAAAAAAGTACCAAAAAAATTAAATTTTCTAAAAAAGTACCAATTTCAAAAATGTTCCTTTCCAAAAAAAAAAGCACCGAAATTTTCAAAAAAAATAATTACCGAAAAAAGTCCCTTTCGCAAAAAAGTACCAAAAAATGTACCCTTTGCAGAAAAAAGTGCAAAAAAAACGTACATTTTCCAAGAGCAAAAGTACCGCAAATGTTCATTTAAAAAAAAAAGTACCAAAAAATTTTTCTTTTTACCAAAAAAAAGTACCAAAAGTATTGGCAAAAAAAGTACCAAAAAAATTAAATATTTTAAAAAAGTACTAATTTCTAAAATATCCCTTCCCAAAAAAAAAGTACCGAAATTTTCAAAAAAAAAAATAAATACCGAAAAAAGTCCCTTATCGAAAATAAAAGTACCAAAAAATTTAATTTTCTAAAAATGTATCAATTTCAAAAATGTCCCTTTCCAAAAAAAGAGTACCGAAATTTTCAAAAAAAAAATAATTACCGAGAAAAGCATATTCCAAAAATGTACCCTTTTCAGAAAAAAGTACAAAAAACTATTGGAAAAAAGTACCAAAAAAATTTTCTTTTTCTAAAAAAGTACAAATTTCAAAATAGTACTTTTTCCCTAAATAAGATCCTTTTTCCAAAAAAAAGTACCTTCTTTGAAAAAAGTACATTTTCCAAGAGAAAAAGTACTGAAAACGTTAATCTTCAAAAAAAGTACCAAAACTGTTGTCAAAAAAATGTACCAAAAAAATTGAATTTTATAAAAAAGTACCAATTTCAAAAATGTCCCTTTCCAAAAAAAAGTACCGAAATTTTCAAAAAAAAATAATTACCGAAAATAGATCCTTTTCCAAATAAAAAAGTACCAACAATTTTACCTTTTCCAAAAAATTTTCCTTTTTACCAAAAAAAGTACTAAAACTATTGGCAAAAAAGTACCAAAAAAATTAAATTTATTTATAAAAAAGTACCATTTTCAAAAATGTCCCTTTCCAAAAAAAAGTACCGATATTTTCAAATAAAATAATTGCCGAAAAAATACCCTCTTGCAAAAAAAGTACCAAAAAATGTACCATTTTCAGAAAAAAGTACCAAAAACTGTTGTAAAAAAAGTACCAAAAAAATGTTCTTTATCTAAAAACGTACCAATTTCAAAATAGTACTTTTCCAATTTTATGACCATTGGCTAAGAAGAAATATAGGTTTTTTGTGATGTGGGCTAATACACTGAAAATGCACTTATTGAATTTTCCGCTGAAAACGTGGTATTACCGGGATTTAAAATGTTTAAGAAGTGGTCATCTTAATCAGAATGTTAAGCTAAATCTGAAATTTAAAACTTAAGTTGTTTGCAAAATTGGCAGATCAGTAAAAATTTGGTATTTGAAAAATTTTATAAGAACGGGGAAACTCGATTACTGGATCGTCGAAACATTAAATTTTATATGTAGTTATAGAAACATGCGCACTGAGAAGAGCTAATTAGGAATTCGGAGTTGAAGAGGATAGAATGTAAAAAACTCCTAAAATAATTAAATGTTTGCCTTTAAGACATCGAAAAAGTTTTTGCATAAATTGATACCATTTTTTCACAAAAATATTATATATAAATTTCAATATTTCAAGTAGTTCCAAAATAATAGTCTTTTGAACTAAAAACTTCATTCACATTGTATGTATTTTTTAATTTTCATTAGCATTGTTCTCAAACCATATCTTTCGTAAAGCAATTTTAATCTAAATTGAAAAAAAAAAAAACAGAAAAAATTACAAAATGTATTCCTATTTTTTTGGCTCAGAAAAAGTATTTTTGTTAATTATTACAATTATTAATTAAAGTACAAAATAAGTACATCTACAGTCTTATTTCTACTTCTAATTTACACACAATTTTATTCAAGCTTAATACAATGCTACATTGATGTGAAATATAATAATAAAATTTGGTCTTTCACTTGCGGCATTACATTTTAGTTTTGGGCTCTTTGTATTAGGTAAAGGGTCGCGGAAGCTTTCCCAGACCTGGTTCATATTTATTTAGGACATTTGTGGATACTCCGAAGAAACGAAAATGTTGTCCGTTTTATAAAATAGAATATTTTTGGAAAAATTACGAGGTAATGGTCCCCACCAAGGTCCAATTTCGGATAGGGATGTCATTAGCACTGGCGTATGGTGAAGCTAGGAGTAATACAAATTTTCGTCCATTTTTCTTTAACTTTCTCAGTTTTCAAGCTATGTTTCATATTTTAAAATAAGAAAAGGAGAAAATAGCGCCGTCTTAAAAACTTCAGATAAGCTAATGGCGCCATTTACCAGGTAATATCACATTTTAACAATAAATTTTAACAAATAAATTCAAGAGAATATTTTTTCAAAAATAACACACAAAAATGGTTAAACCACTTGGAATTTTTACTATTTTGTTAAATAAGGGTTTAAATAAAGGGTTTTTAAATAAAAAATTGGTTCAAAAATAGTCAACTCTTTTTTGAAACCCATTTAATAGATTTTTAATGTTTATTGTTTTGAAAATACATGGAATTTTGTTCTGAAATTTTAGTATAACAATTTTTGTGTTTTAGTATCGATTTATGCAAAAAAAAATCGAAATCTAGAAGGCTCATAATGAGGATGTTTTCTTAAAATTGAGAAGTGAAAAATTTAAAAAATAAATTTAGCATCGGGAGATAAAAATCGTCTTGGACCAAATTTTGTTTACAGGTTCCAAAATTTCGTGCTTTTGTGTTTATTGGTTGCCTAGGACCAAATATTTTTTACAGGTTCCCAATTTCATGCTTTTGTGTTCATTTGTTTAAAAGAGAAAATAATTTTTCTGCAGTTGTAAATATCTTTCAGAGTTGTAAAGAGTACCATTTATCACCTTTTGCTCTTTTTTATACCCAAAACTTCTGAATATTCAAAATCTCCTATATCTTAAAAATCCTAGACGCCGTTAACGGTAGATTTTAATATCGGAATATATTAAGAATTCATCTTTTAATAATTAAACATTAAAATTGCTTGCTTTATTCCAAGTTCCTAGCTCCAGTGGTTTGAACTTTGTGATTAATGGCCATTTATCCCTTTTGAGTCCTATATTACTATGGTTTTATGATAAATTCCAAAAAGTTTTTCTTTAGCGAATTACCTGAAGTGTTTTGGACTAAAGGAGACTTTTCCCCGTACACATTTCCAAAAATCCCATCTTAGTGGATGTATATGCGAGGGGATGAACCTACATGCCAAATTTCAAGTTCCTAGCTGCAGCGGCTTGGTCATGGTGATTAAGGGGACATTTTTTTCTTTGTACCACATTTTCATTGAGTTTTTATTGGGAATCCCAAAAAGTATATTTTAAGTGCATTAGCTATTACTCTATTTGAAATTTCAGATTTCTAGCGAATGTTTTTATCAGGGGCCGTAATCATTACACAATAATGATTATATTATGAGTTTTAAGGATTTTCTTCAATGGTAATGATTATTTTTGAGTAATATTAATAAAAATCAGCCATAATCATTATTTTTGAGCAAAAAAAAATACAACTCAAAAATAATCATTATTTATGATTTTTATTTTTTTCGCTCAAAATAAAACTCACTTTCATAGAATTTTTAAGGTGCATTTCACAAAAATCCTCGAACTTTTGGAGTGTGTTGAACATATGAAATGTTGAATTCCAACGAGTTGCAACATCAAGCAATGGTTGCGGTAATTTACTATAGTATAAGTTTGCTTTCAATTTGAATTATAACAGCTTGCTGTCTTCGTGACATTGATTTTTTATTTTTTTTTAAATTGGGTATAGATTTACATACCAGCTTTACTATTCTTAATGCCCAGTATACATGCATATTAGGGCTATAACCATATTTTTGGCATAGTACCACGTGTTGGTCAATGAAAGTGAGTTTTATTTTGAGCGAAAAAAAATATAAATCATAAATACTGATTATTTTTGAATTTTATTTTTTTTTTTGCTCAAAAATAATGATTATGGCTGATTTTTTTTATTATTACTCAAAAATAATCATTACCATTAAAGAAAACTTTAAAAATAAGAAATTTAAAAATCATGACGGATATGTAAAGATTGTCAAAAAATAATAATAATGGTGCAATAATTTTTTTTTATGTCTGTTCTAAGTGATTGATTTTTTGACTTAAAAAAACGAACAATAATCATTATTTACGGTCCCTGGTTTTTATTTCAAAAAGTAGTTAATTAGTCTGTACATCAAGGAACACGTATTTGATATTAGCGGACAATGCCCACAAGGTTGTTGGCTTAGATAAGAGTTTTTTTGGGTTAAAGTTCAAAACGTAATTTTTATTGGACAAAACAATAAAGTAATGCCTATTTTATTTTACAGATTTGCAGAAATTTTTTACTCAGCGAAGCCTGCTTCGGACATACCACAGAGTAAAAAACCCTTAAGTCCGGCCGCAGGCCGGCTACGCAGAAAAACTTTCATATTCTCACAATGTTCCTTTGAAAAATTTGTCTATGAAGAATATGTCTCTTTTTACTGGGGATTATTCGCATAATCATGTTAGGCATATTTCGCATGTTAGTTTGGGGGTTACGATAGATACATTTTAATCCATAATCCCCAAATTGGAAATTGGGATAATGTCATGTCATTCCTGCCTAAAAATGTAGATCCCCAAAAGATTAACTTCTTATAAAAATCGTCCAGGACCAAATATTTTTTTTTAACAATTTTGTGCTTTTGTGTTCATTTGTGAAAAAGAGTATATAATTTGGCAGCACTTGGAATCCAAAAATTTCAAGAGAATGGGAAAATGTATTTAAAAGTTATGAATTAGTACCAACTTTTACCCCTTTTTATACAGTTAACATCTAAATACATAAAATATTTTATAATTAAATTTTTATTATTACTCGACTACCCTTACCAATACTTTTTAATGTCGGAATACATTAAAAAGAAAATGATTTCCTGTTTTAATTATTTTGTTTAACTATTTCGAAAAGATGTTTTAAATTTTAAGCATAAAGCAATTGTACATGTGATTAAGAGAACACTTTTTCCCTTTAAATCTCTATTTATGACAAGTTTTGATCAGAAAAGCAAAAAATTTATCTTAAGTGAACTACAATATAATTACCTAATGGTTTTGGTTATGAGATTGACCGTTTTTGCTCCTCTATTGGTTGATGTCTACGCTTAAGGAAGTACATGTCCAATCTTAAGTTCCTAGCTCCAACGATTTGAGGCGGGCTATTAACGGATACTTTTCCTTTTTTAACCCCATTTTTACAAGTTTTAATTAGAAGTTCAAAGAAACACATATTTTAAAGGTCAGATTTGTAGCCATATGTTAGTTGGCAGAATATTTTTTTTTTTACTTTAGTAATTTAATAATCATATAATTACAAATTACATACTATTACCCTAACCGAGCACTAGCTATTATGGCCTTTGGCGCGTTGTAGCGAAAACAGACCATTGTCTCTGCTGGGAATCGAACCCACGACCCCCGCACTGATAAGCCAGCACGCTACCAACTCATCTTAAGGAATTTCACCATATAAATTTCTTCTTAGATAATGTATGTGCAGACGAGGAATCTTCAAGCCAAATTTCAAGTTCCTTACTCCAGCGGTTTGAGCTTTGTGATTAATCCCAATTTTTCTTATTTAAACCCATTGTTTTTGGTGAGTTCCAAAAAATTTTTGGAACAGAAGGAGACTTCTTCCTTTTTGTCCGTCCCCTAAAAAGTTTACAAAAACCCCTCCTTAGTGGATGTCTAATTTAATCCAAATTTCAAGTTCAATATTTTTTACAATTTTTACCACGCCATTATTGGAAATTCTCTCTGGTAAATTAGCCTATACCTCAGGGAATACATATTATAAAATTTAGATTTCTAGACAAAAGGGTTTGGGCAGTAAATCAGGAATAAACCTGTTCGCTCCATTACGTAAACATTTCCAATAATCCCATATTTGTGGATGTCTACGCCAGAGGAGGAACATATATGCCAAGTTTCAAAATCAAGCGGTTTGGGCTGAGTGATTAAGCGAAAATTTGTTTTTGTGCCACATTTTTATCAAGTTTTATTTTAAATTCCTATAGGTATATTTTAAGTGCTTTAGCCCATAGATTATTGGCTAATACACTTGAAATTTCAGATTTTTAGCCGAAGCGGTTTAAGCAGGACGATAAGGGGAAGACTTTTTATCTTTTTGTGCCACATACTAACAATTTCCTAAAATCGTGATTAGATGTATATGATGGAGAAGGAACCTCAATGACAAATTTTAAATTCCAAGCTCCAGCGGTTTAGGCAGCGTAAATAGGCGGTAGTAATTCCCTTTTGATTACCATTTTTACTAAGTTTTTTTTGCATATTACCTTTTCAGTAACACCATATACCAATGAGCACATAAGTTATGGTAACGGGCAAGCCCACTAGGTTGTTATCATAGATAACACCTTGATTTGCCTTGAAGTTTAAAATGTAATTTTTATTGGACAACGGAATAAAGTATTAATTTCTCATTTTACAGCCTTCCATAAATGTTTTACTCAGCTAAGCCGGCTTTGGAAATACCACACATTAAAAAAATAATAAACATTGCCGCAATCCGTCTACGCAGAAATACTGTATTATTCACACAATATTCTTTTGAAAAACGATCTTATAACTATGTAAGACATAGCTCCCATTTTGATTTGAGGGTTAAGACATAAATATTTTCATTCGTAGTCCCCAAATTTGAAATGGGGATAATGCCATTCCATACCTACCTAAATGTTTGGATACCAACACTAATACATTGTGTTTTATTTTCCTTAAAAGATTAAATTCTTATCCAAAATCAATTACACTTTAAACTTGAAGGCAAAACAAGGTCATACCCACGCTAACAATGCAGCGGGCATACTCCCTATTAGTACTAAAAATAAATCTTAATCCGCTATGGGTTGGACCATAGTGTGTACGTATCACTACGTCATGGGGATGAGCCCTCTCGGTTGGTTAGGGTGGGTAGACGTTCGTAAAAAAATGTTTAGAAATTTTTTAATTAGTAATAAAAATACATCTTAAGCCGCTATGGTTCGGACCATAGTGTGTACGTATCATGGGGTATTTTGCAAATGGCATACTATCTCATTATAAGAAGGCATGTACAATGACTCAAGTCGATCTACACATCTTTATTGGGCATCGATAGAATGTGGACTTATCACAGTTTCATTAATTATCAAAGGTTACTAACCATAAATATAAATGTTTTTATACAAACAAAAACGAATTAAAATTATTAATTATAGGTAAATAAAATCCAAACACAAACTACATTGTTATGAAACTTCAAACTCCTTCAGCTAGAGTTTACAGGCAAGGATCTGGATCTGCGATCAACATCACGTGAATTCTGTATAATATTCCACATGTTAGTCATTATATAAAAAAACTCCTTAAATATTTACAAAACTTACAATGAATAAGAACTACACGCAGAAAAAAGATCATCGTTTTATAATAGTTTAAGAGCATCATGTTATGACTACAATTCGTAGCAATCAGATTATGATCCTAAATGACGATAAAATCGACTTCGGTAATCGTAATATGATCATCCAGAGTCATGTATATGATAATTAGAATCAAAATATGATAATTTTGTGTCCATAATCATCTTCAATCATACCTTTTCTCTGCGTGTAGGTGCACTCCGGGCAAGCCCGGCTTTAGCCGGCTTGTACTATAGTAAATTACCGCAACCATTGCTTGATGTTGCAACTCGTTGGAATTCAACATTTCATATGTTCAACACACTCCAAAAGTTCGAGGATTTTTGTGAAATGCACCTTAAAAATTCTATGAAAGTGAGTTTTATTTTGAGCGAAAAAAATAAAAATCATAAATAATGATTATTTTTGAGTTGTATTTTTTTTTGCTCAAAAATAATGATTATGGCTGATTTTTATTAATATTACTCAAAAATAATCATTACCATTGAAGAAAATCCTTAAAACTCATAATATAATCATTATTGTGTAATGATTACGGCCCCTGATAAAAACATTCGCTAGAAATCTGAAATTTCAAATAGAGTAATAGCTAATGCACTTAAAATATACTTTTTGGGATTCCCAATAAAAACTCAATGAAAATGTGGTACAAAGAAAAAAATGTCCCCTTAATCACCATGACCAAGCCGCTGCAGCTAGGAACTTGAAATTTGGCATGTAGGTTCATCCCCTCGCATATACATCCACTAAGATGGGATTTTTGGAAATGTGTACGGGGAAAAGTCTCCTTTAGTCCAAAACACTTCAGGTAATTCGCTAAAGAAAAACTTTTTGGAATTTATCATAAAACCATAGTAATATAGGACTCAAAAGGGATAAATGGCCATTAATCACAAAGTTCAAACCACTGGAGCTAGGAACTTGGAATAAAGCAAGCAATTTTAATGTTTAATTATTAAAAGATGAATTCTTAATATATTCCGATATTAAAATCTACCGTTAACGGCGTCTAGGATTTTTAAGATATAGGAGATTTTGAATATTCAGAAGTTTTGGGTATAAAAAAGAGCAAAAGGTGATAAATGGTACTCTTTACAACTCTGAAAGATATTTACAACTGCAGAAAAATTATTTTCTCTTTTAAACAAATGAACACAAAAGCATGAAATTGGGAACCTGTAAAAAATATTTGGTCCTAGGCAACCAATAAACACAAAAGCACGAAATTTTGGAACCTGTAAACAAAATTTGGTCCAAGACGATTTTTATCTCCCGATGCTAAATTTATTTTTTAAATTTTTCACTTCTCAATTTTAAGAAAACATCCTCATTATGAGCCTTCTAGATTTCGATTTTTTTTTTGCATAAATCGATACTAAAACACAAAAATTGTTATACTAAAATTTCAGAACAAAATTCCATGTATTTTCAAAACAATAAACATTAAAAATCTATTAAATGGTTTTCAAAAAAGAGTTGACTATTTTTGAACCAATTTTTTATTTAAAAACCCTTTATTTAAACCCTTATTTAACAAAATAGTAAAAATTCCAAGTGGTTTAACCATTTTTGTGTGTTATTTTTGAAAAAATATTCTCTTGAATTTATTTGTTAAAATTTATTGTTAAAATGTGATATTACCTGGTAAATGGCGCCATTAGCTTATCTGAAGTTTTCAAGACGGCGCTATTTTCTCCTTTTCTTATTTTAAAATATGAAACATAGCTTGAAAACTGAGAAAGTTAAAGAAAAATGGACGAAAATTTGTATTACTCCTAGCTTCACCATACGCCAGTGCTAATGACATCCCTATCCGAATTTGGACCTTGGTGGGGACCATTACCTCGTAATTTTTCCAAAAATATTCTATTTTATAAAACGGACAACATTTTCGTTTCTTCGGAGTATCCACAAATGTCCTAAATAAATATGAACCAGGTCTGGGAAAGCTTCCGCGACCCTTTACCTAATACAAAGAGCCCAAAACTAAAATGTAATGCCGCAAGTGAAAGACCAAATTTTATTATTATATTTCACATCAATGTAGCATTGTATTAAGCTTGAATAAAATTGTGTGTAAATTAGAAGTAGAAATAAGACTGTAGATGTACTTATTTTGTACTTTAATTAATAATTGTAATAATTAACAAAAATACTTTTTCTGAGCCAAAAAAATAGGAATACATTTTGTAATTTTTTCTGTTTTTTTTTTTTTTCAATTTAGATTAAATTACGAAGATATGGTTTGAGAACAATGCTAATGAAAATTAAAAAATACATACAATGTGAATGAAGTTTTTAGTTCAAAAGACTATTATTTTGGAACTACTTGAAATATTGAAATTTATATATAATATTTTTGTGAAAAAATGGTATCAATTTATGCAAAAACTTTTTCGATGTCTTAAAGGCAAACATTTAATTATTTTAGGAGTTTTTTACATTCTATCCTCTTCAACACCGAATTCCTAATTAGCTCTTCTCAGTGCGCATGTTTCTATAACTACATATAAAATTTAATGTTTCGACGATCCAGTAATCGAGTTTCCCCGTTCTTATAAAATTTTTCAAATACCAAATTTTTACTGATCTGCCAATTTTGCAAACAACTTAAGTTTTAAATTTCAGATTTAGCTTAACATTCTGATTAAGATGACCACTTCTTAAACATTTTAAATCCCGGTAATACCACGTTTTCAGCGGAAAATTCAATAAGTGCATTTTCAGTGTATTAGCCCACATCACAAAAAACCTATATTTCTTCTTAGCCAATGGTCATAAAATTGGAAAAGTACTATTTTGAAATTGGTACGTTTTTAGATAAAGAACATTTTTTTGGTACTTTTTTTACAACAGTTTTTGGTACTTTTTTCTGAAAATGGTACATTTTTTGGTACTTTTTTTGCAAGAGGGTATTTTTTCGGCAATTATTTTATTTGAAAATATCGGTACTTTTTTTTGGAAAGGGACATTTTTGAAAATGGTACTTTTTTATAAATAAATTTAATTTTTTTGGTACTTTTTTGCCAATAGTTTTAGTACTTTTTTTGGTAAAAAGGAAAATTTTTTGGAAAAGGTAAAATTGTTGGTACTTTTTTATTTGGAAAAGGATCTATTTTCGGTAATTATTTTTTTTTGAAAATTTCGGTACTTTTTTTTGGAAAGGGACATTTTTGAAATTGGTACTTTTTTATAAAATTCAATTTTTTTGGTACATTTTTTTGACAACAGTTTTGGTACTTTTTTTGAAGATTAACGTTTTCAGTACTTTTTCTCTTGGAAAATGTACTTTTTTCAAAGAAGGTACTTTTTTTTGGAAAAAGGATCTTATTTAGGGAAAAAGTACTATTTTGAAATTTGTACTTTTTTAGAAAAAGAAAATTTTTTTGGTACTTTTTTCCAATAGTTTTTTGTACTTTTTTCTGAAAAGGGTACATTTTTGGAATATGCTTTTCTCGGTAATTATTTTTTTTTTGAAAATTTCGGTACTCTTTTTTTGGAAAGGGACATTTTTGAAATTGATACATTTTTAGAAAATTAAATTTTTTGGTACTTTTATTTTCGATAAGGGACTTTTTTCGGTATTTATTTTTTTTTTGAAAATTTCGGTACTTTTTTTTTGGGAAGGGATATTTTAGAAATTAGTACTTTTTTAAAATATTTAATTTTTTTGGTACTTTTTTTGCCAATACTTTTGGTACTTTTTTTTGGTAAAAAGAAAAATTTTTTGGTACTTTTTTTTTTAAATGAACATTTGCGGTACTTTTGCTCTTGGAAAATGTACGTTTTTTTTGCACTTTTTTCTGCAAAGGGTACATTTTTTGGTACTTTTTTGCGAAAGGGACTTTTTTCGGTAATTATTTTTTTTGAAAATTTCGGTACTTTTTTTTTTGGAAAGGAACATTTTTGAAATTGGTACTTTTTTAGAAAATTTAATTTTTTTGGTACTTTTTTGTGAATAGTTTTGGTACTTTTTTTGGTAAAAATAAAAATTTTTTGGTACTTTTTTTTCGGTACTTTTTCTCTTGGAAAATGTACTTTTTTCCAATGCTTTTCGGTACTTTTTTTTGAAGAAGGTACATTTTTTGGGACTTCGTTTTCGGTACTTTTTTTTTTGGAAAAAGGTACTTTTTTTGGAAAAATGGACACTATTTTCCGAAAAAGGAGGAGTTTTCCTCTTTTTGGCCTTCTCCGTAGGAATATCCAAAAATCGCTTCTTAGTGGAGGTCTAATTCGGAGGATGAACATATGTACCAAATTTCAAGTTCCTAGGTCCAGAGGTCTTGGCTAGGAAAAATGGACAATATTTTCCGAAAAAGGAGGAGTTTTTCCACTTTTTGGCCTTGTCCGTTGGAACATCAAAAAATCGCTTCTTAGTGGAGGTCTAAGTCGGAGGAGGAACATATGTACCAAATTTTAAGTTCCTAGGTCCAGAGGTTTTGGCTGGGCGATGTTGAGTCACTCAGCCCTCAGTCACTCAGTCACTCAGTCACTCAGTATCTCAGTCACGCTACTCTTATATAGTTATAGATAGCTTGAAAACTGAGAAAGTTAAAGCAAAATGGACGAAAATTTGTATTACTCCTAGCTTCACCATACGCCAGTGCTAATGACATCCCTATCCGAAATTGGACCTTGGTGGGGACCATTACCTCGTAATTTTTCCAAAAATATTCTATTTTATAAAACGGACAACATTTTCGTTTCTTCGGAGTATCCACAAATGTTCTAAATAAATATGAACCAGGTCTGGGAAAGCTTCCGCGACCCTTTACCTCCTACAAAGAGCCCAAAACTAAAATGTAATGCCGCAAGTGAAAGACCAAATTTTATTATTATATTTCACATCAATGTAGCATTGTATTAAGCTTGAATAAAATTGTGTGTAAATTAGAAGTAGAAATAAGACTGTAGATGTACTAATTTTGTACTTTAATTAATAATTGTAATAATTAACAAAAATACTTTTTCTGAGCCAAAAAAATAGGAATACATTTTGTAATTTTTTCTGTTTTTTTTTTTTTCAATTTAGATTAAAATTGCTTTACGAAAGATATGGTTTGAGAACAATGCTAATGAAAATTAAAAAATACATACAATGTGAATGAAGTTTTTAGTTCAAAAGACTATTATTTTGGAACTACTTGAAATATTGAAATTTATATATAATATTTTTGTGAAAAAATGGTATCAATTTATGCAAAAACTTTTTCGATGTCTTAAAGGCAAACATTTAATTATTTTAGGAGTTTTTTACATTCTATCCTCTTCAACTCCGAATTCCTAATTAGCTCTTCTCAGTGCGCATGTTTCTATAACTACATATAAAATTTAATGTTTCGACGATCCAGTAATCGAGTTTCCCCGTTCTTATAAAATTTTTCAAATACCAAATTTTTACTGATCTGCCAATTTTGCAAACAACTTAAGTTTTAAATTTCAGATTTAGCTTAACATTCTGATTAAGATGACCACTTCTTAAACATTTTAAATCCCGGTAATACCACGTTTTCAGCGGAAAATTCAATAAGTGCATTTTCAGTGTATTAGCCCACATCACAAAAAACCTATATTTCTTCTTAGCCAATGGTCATAAAATTGGAAAAGTACTATTTTGAAATTGGTACGTTTTTAGATAAAGAACATTTTTTTGGTACTTTTTTTACAACAGTTTTTGGTACTTTTTTCTGAAAATGGTACATTTTTTGGTACTTTTTTTGCAAGAGGGTATTTTTTCGGCAATTATTTTATTTGAAAATATCGGTACTTTTTTTTTGGAAAGGGACATTTTTGAAAATGGTACTTGTTTATAAATAAATTTAATTTTTTTGGTACTTTTTTGCCAATAGTTTTAGTACTTTTTTTGGTAAAAAGGAAAATTTTTTGGAAAAGGTAAAATTGTTGGTACTTTTTTATTTGGAAAAGGATCTATTTTCGGTAATTATTTTTTTTTGAAAATTTCGGTACTTTTTTTTGGAAAGGGACATTTTTGAAATTGGTACTTTTTTATAAAATTCAATTTTTTTGGTACATTTTTTTGACAACAGTTTTGGTACTTTTTTTTGAAGATTAACGTTTTCAGTACTTTTTCTCTTGGAAAATGTACTTTTTTCAAAGAAGGTACTTTTTTTTGGAAAAAGGATCTTATTTAGGGAAAAAGTACTATTTTGAAATTTGTACTTTTTTAGAAAAAGAAAATTTTTTTGGTACTTTTTTCCAATAGTTTTTTGTACTTTTTTCTGAAAAGGGTACATTTTTGGAATATGCTTTTCTCGGTAATTATTTTTTTTTTTGAAAATTTCGGTACTCTTTTTTTGGAAAGGGACATTTTTGAAATTGATACATTTTTAGAAAATTAAATTTTTTGGTACTTTTATTTTCGATAAGGGACTTTTTTCGGTATTTATTTTTTTTTTGAAAATTTCGGTACTTTTTTTTGGGAAGGGATATTTTAGAAATTAGTACTTTTTTAAAATATTTAATTTTTTTGGTACTTTTTTTGCCAATACTTTTGGTACTTTTTTTTGGTAAAAAGAAAAATTTTTTGGTACTTTTTTTTTAAATGAACATTTTCGGTACTTTTGCTCTTGGAAAATGTACGTTTTTTTTGCACTTTTTTCCGCAAAGGGTACATTTTTTGGTACTTTTTTGCGAAAGGGACTTTTTTCGGTAATTATTTTTTTTGAAAATTTCGGTACTTTTTTTTTTGGAAAGGAACATTTTTGAAATTGGTACTTTTTTAGAAAATTTAATTTTTTTGGTACTTTTTTGTGAATAGTTTTGGTACTTTTTTTGGTAAAAATAAAAATTTTTTGGTACTTTTTTTTCGGTACTTTTTCTCTTGGAAAATGTACTTTTTTCCAATGCTTTTCGGTACTTTTTTTTGAAGAAGGTACATTTTTTGGGACTTCGTTTTCGGTACTTTTTTTTTTTGGAAAAAGGTACTTTTTTCGGAAAAATGGACACTATTTTCCGAAAAAGGAGGAGTATTTCCACTTTTTGGCCTTCTCCATAGGAATATCCAAAAATCGCTTCTTAGTGGAGGTCTAAGCCGGAGGAGGAACATATGTACCAAATTTCAAGTTCCTAGGTCCAGAGGTCTTGGCTGGGGAAAAGGGACATTATTTTCCAAAAAAGGAGGAGTTTTTCCACTTTGTGGTCTTGTCCGTTGGAATATCAAAAAATCGCTTCTTAGTGGAGGTCTAAGTCGGAGGAGGAACATATTTACCAAATTTCAAGTTCCTAGGTCCAGAGGTTTTGGCTGGGCGATGTTGAGTCACTCAGCCCTCAGTCACTCAGTCACTCAGTATCTCAGTCACGCTACTCTTATATAGTTATAGATAATGTCTTCGCCGGTCGAGGAACTTTCAAACCAAATTTCAAGTTCCTTACTCCAGCGGTTTAAGCTTTGTAATTAATCCCAATTTTTCTTATTAAAACCCCTTTTTACTGTAATTCCATCTTTGTGAGTGGATGAGAAACCTACATGCCGTATTAAAAAATCAAGCGGTTGGGGCTGTGTGATTAAGGGAACATATTTGCCTTTTTTGTTTAAAATTCCTAAAGGTATATTTTAACTGCTGTAGCCCATAGATTATTGGCTAATGCACTTGAAATTTCAGATTTTTAGCCAAAGGGGTTTAAACAGGACGATAAGGGGAGGACTCTTTATCTTTTTGTACTACATACTAACAATTTCCTAAAATCGTGATTAGATGTATGTGATGGAGAAGGAACCTCAATGATAAATTTGAAGTTCCAAGCTCCAGCGTTTTAGGCAGCGAGATTTGGCGGTATTAATATCTTATGAATACCATTTTTACCATATTTTTATTGCATATTTTAGAAATTATCTTTTCATTAAATTAGAACTCATACCAATGAACACATAAGTAATGGTAACGTGAAAGCTCACTAGGTTGTTATCATAGATAACACGTTGTTTTGCCTTAAAGTTTAAAATGTAATTTCTATTGGAAAACGGAATAAAGTATTTACTTTTTTTATTTTACAGCCTTCCATAAATGTTTTACTCAGGGAAGCTGTCTTTGGACATACCACAGAATAGAAAAATCCTAAACCTGGCCGCAGTCCGTCTACGCAGAAAAACTGTAATATATTGGGGGTTAAGACAAACATATTTTCATTCGTAATTCCCAAATTGTAAATAGTGATAATGCCAGGCCATACCTGACTAAAGGTTTGGATGCCATCTCTACTACATTGTTGTCCCCATGCTAACAATGCAGCGGGCATACCCCTATTAGTACTAAAAATACATCTTAATCCGCTATAGTTCGTACCATAGTGTGGACGTATCCCAACGTCATAGGGATGAGCCCTCTTGGTCGGTTAGGGTGGGTAACCGTCCGTAAAAAATGTTAATACAAACAAAAACTAATTAAAATTATTAATTATAGGTAAATAAAAACCAAACACAAACCACATTGTTATGAAGCTTCAAACTCCTGCAGCTAGAGTTTGCAGGCAAGGATTTGAATCTGTGATCAACATCACATGAATTCTGTATAATATTCCACATGTTGGTCATAATATAAAAAAATATTCACAAAACTTACAATGAATAAAAATTTTTAGGCAGAACTACACGCAGAAAAAAGAGCATCGTTTTATAATAGTTTTAGAGCATCATGTAATGACTACAATTCGTAGCAATCATATTATGATCCTAAATGACGATAAAATCGCCTTCGGTAATCGTAATATGATCATCCAGAGTCATGTATATGATAATAAAATCAAAGTATGATAATTTCAATCAATCATACCTTTTCTCTGCGTGTAGGGGCACTCCGGGCAAGCCCGGCTTTAGCCGGCTTGTATATCATATATCTACAGTTCTATAATATCCAGAGTCTTAGAAATTTGTGCAGGTTGATTATTTCTTAATGTGAATAGTCATGGGAAAAATGGGCGTGATCGGACCAGTGGGCGTGTCAGCTCCCATTCAAAGTAAATAATTAATATCATATATCTACAGTTCTATACTAGCCAGAGTCTTAGAAATTTGTGCAAGTAGATTATTTCTTAATGTGAATAGTCATGGGAAAAATGGGCCGTGATCGTACCAGTGGCCGTGTCAGCTCCCATACAAAGTAAATTTTTAATATTATATATCTACAGTTCTATAATAGCCAGAGTCTGAGAAATTTGTGCACATTGAGTATTCCTTAATGTGAATAGTCATGGGAAAAATGGGCGTGATCGGACCAGTGGGCGTGTCACCTCCCATACAAAGTAAATATTTCATATCATATATCTACAGTTCTATAATAGCCAGAGTCATAGAAATTTGTGCACGTTGATTATTTGTTAATGTGAATAGGCATGTGAAAAATGGGCGTGATCGGACCAGTGGGCGTGTCAGCTCCCATACAAAGTAAATATTTAATATCATATATCTACAGTTCTATAACAGCCAGAGTCTTAGAAATTTGTGCAGGTTGATTATTTCTTAATCTGAATCGTCATGGGAAAAATGGGCGTGATCGGACCAGTGAACGTGTCAGGTCCCATACAAAGTAAATATTTAATATCATATATCTATAGTTCTATAATAGCCAGAGTCTTAGAAATTTGTGCATGGTGATTATTTGTTAATGTGAATAGTCATGGAAAAAATGGGCGTGATCGGACCAGTGGGCGTGTCAGCTCCCATACAAAGTAAATATTTCATATCATATATCTACAGTTCTATAATAGCCAGAGTCTTAGAAATTTGTGCACGTTGATTATTTGTTCATGTGAAAAATGGGCGTGATCGGACCAGTGGGCGTGTCAGCTCCCATACAAAGTAAATATTTAATATCATATATCTACAGTTCTATAATAGCCAGAGTCTTAGAAATTTGTGCAGGTTGATTATTTCTTAATGTGAATAGTCATGGGAAAAATGGGCGTGGTCGGACCAGTAAGCGTGTCAGCTCCCATACAAAGTAAATATTTAATATCATATATCTACAGTTCTATAATAGCCAGAGCGTTAGAAATTTGTACACAATGATTATTCGTTAACCTGAATAGTCATGGGAAAAATGGGCGTGATCGGACCAGTGGGCGTGTCAGCTCCCATACAAAGTAAATATTTAATATCATATATCATATATCTACAGTTCTATAATAGCCAGAGTCTTAGCAATTTGTGCAGGTTGATTATTTCTTAATGTGAATAGTCATGGGAAAAATGGGCGTGATCGGACCAGTGGGCGTGTCAGCTCCCATACAAGTAAATATTTAATATTATATATCTACAGTTCTGTAATAGCCAGAGTCTTAAAAATTTGTGCACGTTGATTATTCCTTAATGTGAATAGTCATGGGAAAAATGGGCGTGATCGGACCAGTGGGCGTGTCACCTCCGATACAAAG
Source organism: Delia radicum (assembly GCA_021234595.1). Taxonomy (NCBI): domain Eukaryota; kingdom Metazoa; phylum Arthropoda; class Insecta; order Diptera; family Anthomyiidae; genus Delia; species Delia radicum. The sequence goes on along the minus strand of JAEKOY010000060.1, from coordinate 12,101 downwards.
TAAATATTTAATACCATATATCTACAGTTCTATAACAGCCAGAGTCTTAGAAATTTGTGCACGTTGATTATTTGTTAATGTGAATAGTTATGGGAAAAATGGGCGTGATCGGATCAGTGGGCGTGTCAGCTCCCATACAAAGTAAATATATAATATGATATATCTACAGTTCTATAATAGCCAGAGTCTTAGAAATTTGTGCACGTTGATTATTCGTTAATCTGAATAGTCATGGGAAAAATGGGCGTGATCAGACCAGTGGGCGTGTCAGCTCCCATACAAAGTAAATATTTAATATCATATATCTACAGTTCTATAATAGCCAGAGTCTTAGAAATTTGTGCAGGTTGATTATTTCTTAATGTGAATAGTCATGGGAAAAATGGGCGTGATCGGACCAGTGGGCGTGTCAGCTCCCATACAAAGTAAATAATTAATATCATATATCTACAGTTCTATACTAGCCAGAGTCTGAGAAATTTGTGCACATTGATTATTCCTTAATGTGAATAGTCATGGGAAAAATGGGCGTGATCGGACCAGAGGGCGTGTCAGCTCCCATACAAAGTAAATATTTAATATCATATATCTACAGTTTTATAATAGCCAGAGTCTTAAACATTTCTGCACGTTGATTATTTGTTAATGTGAATAGTCATGGGAAAAATGGGCGTGATCGGACCAGTGGGCGTGTCAGCTCCCATACAAAGTAAATATTTAATATCATATATCTACAGTTGTATAATAGCCAGAGTCTTAGAAATTTGTGCGCGTTGATTATTTCTTAATGTGAATAGTCATGGGAAAAATGGGCGTGATCGGACAAGTGGGCGTGTCAGCGCTCATACAAAGTAAATATTTAATATCATATATCTCCAGTTCTATAATAGCCAGAGTCTTAGAAATTTGTGCATGTTGATTATTTGTTAATGTGAATAGTCATGGGAAAAATGGGCGTGATCGGACCAGTGGGCGTGTCAGCGCTCATACAAAGTAAATATTTAATATCATATATCTACAGTTCTATAATAGCCTAGTCTTAGAAATTTGTGCAGGTTGATTATTTCTTAATGTGAATAGTTATGGGAAAAATGGGCGTGATCGGACCAGTGGCCGTGTCAGCTCCCATACAAAGTAAATATTTAATATCATATATCTACAGTTCTATAATAGCCAGAGTCTTAGAAATTTGTGCAGGTTGATTATTTCTTAACGTGAATAGTCATGGGAAAAATGGGCGTGATCGGACCACTGGGCGTGTCAGGTCCCATACAAAGTAAATATTTAATATCATATATCTACAGTTCTATAATAGCCAGAGTCTTAGAAATTTGTGCACGTTGATTATTTATTAATCTGAATAGTCATGGGAAAAATGGGCGTGATCCGACCAGTGGGCGTGTCAGGTCCCATACAAAGTAAATATTTAATATCATACATCTACAGTTCTATAATAGCCAGAGTCTTAGAAATTTGTGCATGTTGATTATTTGTTAATGTGAATAGTCATGGAAAAAATAAGCGTGATCAGACCAGTGGGCGTGTCAGGTCCCATACAAAGTAAATATTTAATATCATATATCTACAGTTCTATAATAGCCAGAGTCTTAGAAATTTGTGCACGTTGATTATTTATTAATCTGAATAGTCATGGGAAAAATGGGCGTGATCCGACCAGTGGGCGTGTCAGGTCCCATACAAAGTAAATATTTAATATCATACATCTACAGTTCTATAATAGCCAGAGTCTTAGAAATTTGTGCAGGTTGATTATTTCTTAATGTGAATAGTCATGGGAAAAATGGGCGTGATCGGACCAGTGGGCGTGTCAGCTCCCATACAAAGTAAATATTTAATATCATATATCTACAGTTCTATACTAGCTAGAGTCTTAGAAATTTGTGAACGTTGATTATTTCTTAATGTGACTAGTCATGGGAAAAATGGGCGTGATCGGACCAGTGGCCGTGTCAGCTCCCATACAAAGTAAATATTTAATATTATATATCTACAGTTCTATAATAGCCAGAGTATTAGAAATTTGTGCACGTTGATTATTTCTTAATGTGAATAGTTCTGGAAAAAATGGGCGTGATCGGACCAGTGGGCGTATCACCTCCCATACAAAGTAAATATTTAATATCATATATCTACAGTTCTATAATAGCCAGAGTCTTAGAAATTTGTGCACGTTGATTATTTGTTAATGTGAATAGTCATGGGAAAAATGGGCGTGATCGGACCAGTGGGCGTGTCAGGTCCCATACAAAGTAAATATTTCATATCATATATCTACAGTTCTATAATAGCCAGAATCTTAGAAATTTGTGCACGTTGATTATTTGTTAATGTGAATAGTCATGGGAAAAATGGGCGTGATCGGACCAGTGGGCGTGTCAGGTCCCATACAAAGTAAATATTTCATATCATATATCTACAGTTCTATAATAGCCAGAGTCTTAGAAATTTGTGCACGTTGATTATTTGTTCATGTGAAAAATGGGCGTGATCGGACCAGTGGGCGTGTCATATATCTACAGTTCTATAACAGCCAGAGTCTTAGACATTTGTGCACGTTGATTATTTGTTAATGTGAATAGTCATGGGAAAAATGGGCGTGATCGTACCAGTGGCCGTGTCAGCTCCCATACAAAGTAAATATTAATATCATATATCATATATCTACAGTTCTGTAATAGCCAGAGTCTTAGAAATTTGTGCAGGTTGATTATTTCTTAATGTGAATAGTCATTGGAAAAATGGGCGTGATCGGACCAGTGGGCGTGTCAGCTTCCCATACAAGTAAATATTTAATATTATATATCTACAGTTCTATAATAGCCAGAGTCTTAAACATTTGTGCACGTTGATTATTCCTTAATGTGAATAGTCATGGGAAAAATGGGAGTGATCGGACCAGTGGGCGTGTCACCTCCGATACAAAGTAAATATTTAATATCATATATCTACAGTACTATAACAGCCAGAGTCTTAGAAATTTGTGCACGTTGATTATTTGTTAATGTGAATAGTTATGGGAAAAATAGGCGTGATCGGATCAGTGGGCGTGTCAGCTCCCATACAAAGTAAATATATAATATCATATATCTACAGTTCTATAATAGCCAGAGTCTTAGAAATTTGTGCAGGTTGATTATTTCTTATTGTGAATAGTCATGGGAAAAATGGGCGTGGTCGGACCAGTAAGCGTGTCAGCTCCCATACAAAGTAAATATTTAATATCATATATCTACAGTTCTATAATAGCCAGAGTGTTAGAAATTTGTGCACGTTGATTATTCGTTAATCTGAATAGTCATGGGAAAAATGGGCGTGATCGGACCAGTGGGCGTGTCAGCTCCCATACAAAGTAAATATTTAATATCATATATCTACAGTTCTATAATAGCCAGAGTCTTAGAAATTTGTGCAGGTTGATTATTTCTTAATGTGAATAGTCATGGGAAAAATGGGCGTGATCGGACCAGTGGGCGTGTCAGCTCCCATACAAAGTAAATAATTAATATCATATATCTACAGTTCTATACTAGCCAGAGTCTTAGAAATTTGTGCACGTAGATTATTTCTTAATGTGAATAGTCATGGGAAAAATGGGCGTGATCGTACCAGTGGCCGTGTCAGCTCCCATACAAAGTAAATATTTAATATTATATATCTACAGTTCTATAATAGCCAGAGTCTGAGAAATTTGTGCACATTGATTATTCCTTAATGTGAATAGACATGGGAGAAATGGGCCGTGATCGGACCAGTGGGCGTGTCACCTCCCATACAAAGTAAATATTTAATATCATATATCTACAGTTCTATAACAGCCAGAGTCTTAGAAATTTGTCCACGTTGAGTATTTGTTAATGTGAATAGTCATTGGAAAAATGGGCGTGATCGGACCAGAGGGCGTGTCAGCTCCCATACAAAGTAAATATTTAATATCATATATCTACAGTTTTATAATAGCCAGAGTCTTAAACATTTCTGCACGTTGATTATTTGTTAATGTGAATAGTCATGGGAAAAATGGGCGTGATCGGACCAGTGGGCGTGTCAGCTCCCATACAAAGTAATTATTTAATATCATATATCTACAGTTGTATAATAGCCAGTCTTAGAAATTTGTGCAGGTTGATTATTTCTTTAATGCGATTAGTCATGGGAAAAATGGGCGTGATCGGACCAGTGGGCGTGTCAGCTCCCATACAAAGTAAATATTTAATATCATATATCTACAGTTCTATAATAGCCAGAGTGTTAGAAATTTGTGCACGTTGATTATTCGTTAATCTGAATAGTCATGGGAAAAATGGGCGTGATCGGACCAGTGGGCGTGTCAGCGCTCATACAAAGTAAATATTTAATATCATATATCTCCAGTTCTATAATAGCCAGAGTCATAGAAATTTGTGCACGTTGATTATTCCTTAATTTGAATAGTCATGAGAAAAAATGGGCGTGATCGGACCAGTGGGCGTGTCAGCTCCCATACAAAGTAAATATTTAATATTATATATCTACAGTTCTATAATAGCCAGAGTCTTAAACATTTGTGCACGTTGATTATTCCTTAATGTGTATAGTCATGGGAAAAATGGGCGTGATCGAACCAGTGGGCGTGTCAGCTCCCATACAGAGTAAATATTTAATATCATATATCTACAGTTCTATAATAGCCAGAGTCTTAGAAATTTGTGCAGGTTGATTATTTCTTAATGTGAATAGTCATTGGAAAAATGGGCGTGATCGGACCAGTGGGCGTGTCAGCTCCCATACAAGTAAATATTTAATATTATATCTACAGTTCTATAATAGCCAGAGTCTTAAACATTTGTGCACTTTGATTATTCCTTAATGTGATAGTCATGGGAAAAAATGGGAGTGATCGGACCAGTGGGCGTGTCACCTCCGATACAAAGTAATATTTAATATCATATATCTACAGTTCTATAACAGCCAGAGTCTTAGAAATTTGTGCACGTTGATTATTTGTTAATGTGAATAGTTATGGGAAAAATAGGCGTGATCGGATCAGTGGGCGTGTCAGCTCCCATACAAAGTAAATATATAATATCATATATCTACAGTTCTATAATAGCCAGAGTCTTAGAAATTTGTGCAGGTTGATTATTTCTTATTGTGAATAGTCATGGGAAAAATGGGCGTGGTCGGACCAGTAAGCGTGTCAGCTCCCATACAAAGTAAATATTTAATATCATATATCTACAGTTCTATAATAGCCAGAGTGTTAGAAATTTGTGCACGTTGATTATTCGTTAATCTGAATAGTCATGGGAAAAATGGGCGTGATCGGACCAGTGGGCGTGTCAGCTCCCATACAAAGTAAATATTTAATTATCATATATCTACAGTTCTATAATAGCCAGAGTCTTAGAAATTTGTGCAGGTTGATTATTTCTTAATGTGAATAGTCATGGGAAAAATGGGCGTGATCGGACCAGTGGGCGTGTCAGCTCCCATACAAAGTAAATAATTAATATCATATATCTACAGTTCTATACTAGCCAGAGTCTTAGAAATTTGTGCACGTAGATTATTCTTAATGTGAATAGTCATGGGAAAAATGGGCGTGATCGTACCAGTGGCCGTGTCAGCTCCCATACAAAGTAAATATTTAATATTATATATCTACAGTTCTATAATAGCCAGAGTCTGAGAAATTTGTGCACATTGATTATTCCTTAATGTGAATAGACATGGGAGAAATGGGCGTGATCGGACCAGTGGGCGTGGTCACCCTCCCATACAAAGTAAATATTTAATATCATATATCTACAGTTCTATAACAGCCAGAGTCTTAGAAATTTGTCCACGTTGAGTATTTGTTAATGTGAATAGTCATTGGAAAAATGGGCGTGATCGGACCAGAGGGCGTGTCAGCTCCCATACAAAGTAAATATTTAATATCATATATCTACAGTTTTATAATAGCCAGAGTCTTAAACATTTCTGCACGTTGATTATTTGTTAATGTGAATAGTCATGGGAAAAATGGGCGTGATCGGACCAGTGGGCGTGTCAGCTCCCATACAAAGTAATTATTTAATATCATATATCTACAGTTGTATAATAGCCAGTCTTAGAAATTTGTGCAGGTTGATTATTTCTTAATGCGATTAGTCATGGGAAAAATGGGCGTGATCGGACCAGTGGGCGTGTCAGCTCCCATACAAAGTAAATATTTAATATCATATATCTACAGTTCTATAATAGCCAGAGTGTTAGAAATTTGTGCACGTTGATTATTCGTTAATCTGAATAGTCATGGGAAAAATGGGCGTGATCGGACCAGTGGGCGTGTCAGCGCTCATACAAAGTAAATATTAATATCATATATCTCCAGTTCTATAATAGCCAGAGTCATAGAAATTTGTGCACGTTGATATTCCTTAATGTGAATAGTTATGGGAAAAATGGGCGTGATCGGACCAGTGGCCGTGTCAGCTCCCATACAAAGTAAATATTTAATATCATATATCTACAGTTCTATAATAGCCAGAGTCTTAGAAATTTGTGCACGTTGATTATTCCTTAATTTGAATAGTCATGATAAAAATGGGCGTGTGATCGGACCAGTGGGCGTGTCAGCTCCCATACAAAGTAAATATATAATATCATATATCTACAGTTCCATAATAGCCAGAGTCTTAGAATTTGTGCAGGTTGATTTTTTTCTTAATGTGAATAGTCATGGGAAAAATTGGGCGTGATCGGACCAGTGGGCGTGTCACCTCCCATACAAAGTAAATATTTAATATCATATATCTACAGTTCTATAACAGCCAGAGTCTTAGAAATTTGTGCACGTTTGATTATTTATTAATCTGAATAGTCATGGGAAAAATGGGCGTGATCGGACCAGTGGGCGTGTCCAGGTCCCATACAAAGTAAATATTTAATATCATACATCTACAGTTCTATAATAGCCAGAGTCTTAGAAATTTGTGCATGTTGATTATTTGTTAATGTGAATAGTCATGGAAAAAATAAGCGTGATCGGACCAGTGGGCGTGTCAGCTCCCATACAAAGTAAATATTTAATATCATATATCTACAGTTCTATAATAGCCAGAGTCTTAGAAATTTGTGCAGGTTGATTATTTCTTATGTGAATAGTCATGGGAAAAATGGGCGTGATCGGACCAGTGGGCGTGTCAGCTCCCATAAAAGTAAATATTTAATATCATATATCTACAGTTCTATATACTAGCAGAGTCTTAGAAATTTGTGAACGTTGATTATTTCTTAATGTGACTAGTCATGGGAAAAATGGGAGTGATCGGACCAGTGGCCGTGTGTCAGCTCCCATACAAAGTAAATATTTAATATTATATATCTACAGTTCTATAATAGCCAGAGTATTAGAAATTTGTGCACGTTGATTATTTCTTAATGTGAATAGTTATGGAAAAAATGGGCGTGATCGGACCAGTGGGCGTATCACCTCCCATACAAAGTAAATATTTAATATCATATACATATCTACAGTTCTATAATAGCCAGAGTCTTAGAAATTTTGTGCAGGTTGATTATTTCTTAATGTGATAGTTATGGGAAAAATGGGCGTGATCGGACCAGTGGGCGTGTCAGGTCCCATACAAAGTAAATATTTCATATCATATATCTACAGTTCTATAATAGCCAGAGTCTTAGAAATTTGTGCACGTTGATTATTTGTTAATGTGAATAGTCATGGGAAAAATGGGCGTGATCGGACCAGTGGGCGTGTCAGGTCCCATACAAAGTAAATATTTCATATCAATATATCTACAGTTCTATAATAGCCAGAAGTCTTAGAAATTTGTGCACGTTTGATTATTTGTTCATGTGAAAAATGGGCGTGATCGGACCAGTGGGCGTGTCATATATCTACAGTTCTATAACAGCCAGAGTCTTAGAAATTTGTGTACGTTGATTATTTGTTAATGTGAATAGTTATGGGAAAAATGGGCGTGATCGGACAAGTGGGCGTGTCAGCTCCCATACAAAGTAAATATATAATATCATATATCTACAGTTCTATAATAGCCAGAGTCTTAGAAATTTGTGCAGGTTGATTATTTCTTAATGTGAATAGTCATGGGAAAAATGGGCGTGGTCGGACCAGTAAGCGTGTTCAGCTCCCATACAAAGTAAATATTTAATATCATATATCTACAGTTCTATAAATAGCCAGAGTTTTAGAAATTTGTGCACGTTGATTATTCGTTAATCTGAATGTCATGGGAAAAATGGGCGTGATCGGACCAGTGGGCGTGTCAGCTCCCATAACAAAGTAAATATTTAATATCATATATCTATATCTCTACAGTTCTATAATAGCCAGAGTCTTAGAAATTTGTGCACTGTTGATTATTTCTTAATGTGATTAGTCATGGGAAAAATGGGCGTGATCGGACCAGTGGGCGTGTCAGCTCCATACAAAGTAAAATAATTAATATCATATATCTACAGTTCTATACTAGCCAGAGTCTTAGAAATTTGTGCACGTTGATTATTTCTTAATGTGAATAGTCATGGGAAAAATGGGCGTGATCGGACCAGTGGCCGTGTCAGCTCCCATACAAAGTAAATATTTAATATTATATATCTACAGTTCTATAATAGCCAGAGTCTGAGAAATTTGTGCAATTGATTATTCCTTAATGTGAATAGTCATGGGAAAAATGGGCGTGATCGGACCAGTGGGCGTGTCCCTCCCATACAAAGTAAATATAATATCATATATCTACAGTTCTATAACAGCCAGAGTCTTAGAAATTTGTGCAGGTTGATTATTTCTTAATGTGAATAGTCATGGGAAAAATGGGCGTGATCGGACCAGTGGGCGTGTCAGCTCCCATACAAGTAAATATTTAATATCATATATCTACAGTTCTATAATAGCCAGAGTCTTAGAAATTTGTGCACGTTGATTATTCCTTAATGTGAATAGTCATGGGAAAAATGGGCGTGATCGGACCAGTGGGCGTGTCAGCTCCCATACAAGTAAATATTTAATATTATATATCTACAGTTCTATAATAGCCAGAGTCTTAGAAATTTGTGCACGTTGATTATTCCTTAATGTGAATAGTCATGGGAAAAATGGGCGTGATCGGACCAGTGGGCGTGTCAGCTCCATACAAAGTAAATTTTAATATTATATATCTACAGTTCTATAATAGCCAGAGTCTTAGAAATTTGTGCACATTGATTATTCCTTAATGTGAATAGTCATGGGAAAAATGGGCGTGATCGGACCAGTGGGCGTGTCAGCTCCCATACAAAGTAAATATTTAATATCATATATCTACAGTTCTATAATAGCCAGAGTCTTAGAAATTTGTGCAGGTTGATTATTTCTTAATGTGAATAGTCATGGGAAAAATGGGCGTGATCGGACCAGTGGGCGTGTCAGCTCCCATACAAAGTAAATATTTAATATTATATATCTACAGTTCTATAATAGCCAGAGTCTTAAAATTTGTGCACGTTGATTATTCCTTAATGTGAATAGTCATGGGAAAAATGGGCGTGATCGAACCAGTGGGCGTGTGAGCTCCCATACAAAGTAAATATTAATATCATATATCTATATCTACAGTTCTATAATAGCCAGAGTCTTAGAAATTTGTGCAGGTTGATTATTTCTAATGTGAATAGTCATGGGAAAAATGGGCGTGATCGGACCAGTGGGCGTGTCAGCTCCCATACAAGTAAATATTTAATATTTATATCTACAGTTCTATAATAGCCAGAGTCTTAAAATTTGTGCACGTTGATTATTCCTTAATGTGAATAGTCATGGGAAAAATGGGCGTGATCGGACCAGTGGGCGTGTCAGCTCCCTACAAAGTAAATATTTAATATCATATATCTACAGTTCTATAATAGCCAGAGTCTTAGAAATTTGTGCACGTTGATTATTTCTTAATGTGAATAGTTATGGGAAAAATGGGCGTGATCGGACCAGTGGGCGTGTCAGCTCCCATACAAAGTAAATATATATCATATATCTACAGTTCTATAATAGCCAGAGTCTTAGAAATTTGTGCAGGTTGATTTTTCTTATTGTGAATAGTCATGGGAAAAATGGGCGTGATCGGACCAGTGGCGTGTCAGCTCCCATACAAAGTAAATATTTAATATCATATATCTACAGTTCTATAATAGCCAGAGTTTAGAAATTGTGCACGTTGATTATCGTTAATTGAATAGTCATGGGAAAAATGGGCGTGATCGGACCAGTGGGCGTGTCAGCTCCCATACAAAGTAAATATTTAATATCATATATCTACAGTTCTATAAGCCAGAGTCTTAGAAATTTGTGCAGGTTGATTATTTCTTAATGTGAATAGTCATGGGAAAATGGGCGTGATCGGACCAGTGGCGTGTCAGCTCCCATACAAAGTAAATATTTAATATCATATATCTACAGTTCTATATAGCCAGAGTCTTAGAAATTTGTGCACGTTGATTATTTCTTAATGGAATAGTCATGGGAAAAATGGGCGTGATCGGACCAGTGGCGTGTCAGCTCCCATACAAAGTAAATATTTAATATCATATATCTACAGTTCTATAATAGCCAGAGTCTTAGAAATTTGTGCACGTTGATTATTTCTTAATGTGAATAGTCATGGGAAAAATGGGCGTGATCGGACCAGTGGGCGTGTCAGCTCCCATACAAAGTAAATATTTAATATCATATATCTAGTTCTATAACAGCCAGAGTCTTAGAAATTTGTGCACGTTGATTATTTGTTAATGTGAATAGTCATTGGAAAAATGGGCGTGATCGGACCAGTGGGCGTGTCAGCTCCCATACAAAGTAAATATTTAATATCATTATCTACAGTTTATAATAGCCAGAGTCTTAGAAATTTGTGCACGTTGATTATTTGTTAATGTGAATAGTCATGGGAAAAATGGGCGTGATCGGACCAGTGGGCGTGTCAGCTCCCATACAAAGTAATTATTTAATATCATATATCTACAGTTGTATAATAGCCAGTCTTAGAAATTTGTGCAGGTTGATTATTTCTAATGTGATTAGTCATGGGAAAAATGGGCGTGATCGGACCAGTGGGCGTGTCAGCTCCCATACAAAGTAAATATTTAATATCATATATCTACAGTTGTATAATAGCCAGAGTCTTAGAAATTTGTGCACGTTGATTATTTCTTAATGTGAATAGTCATGGGAAAAATGGGCGTGATCGGACCAGTGGGCGTGTCAGCTCTCATACAAAGTAAATATTTAATATCATATATCTACAGTTCTATAATAGCCAGAGTCTTAGAAATTTGTGCACGTTGATTTTCCTTAATGTGAATAGTCATGGGAAAAATGGGCGTGATCGGACCAGTGGGCGTGTCAGCTCCCATACAAAGTAAATATTTAATATCATATATCTACAGTTCTATAATAGCCAGTCTTAGAAATTTGTGCAGGTTGATTATTTCTTAATGTGAATAGTTATGGAAAAATGGGCGTGATCGGACCAGTGGGCGTGTCAGCTCCCATACAAAGTAAATATTTAATATCATATATCTACAGTTCTATAATAGCCAGAGTCTTAGAATTTGTGCACGTTGATTATTTCTTAATTTGAATAGTCATGAGAAAAATGGTCGTGATCGGACCAGTGGGCGTGTCAGCTCCCATACAAAGTAAATATATATATCATATATCTACAGTTCTATAATAGCCAGAGTCTTAGAAATTTGTGCAGGTTGATTATTCTTAATGTGAATAGTCATGGGAAAAATGGGCGTGATCGGACCAGTGGGCGTGTCAGTCCCATACAAAGTAAATATTTAATATCATATATCTACAGTTCTATAATAGCCAGAGTCTTAGAAATTTGTGCACGTTGATTATTTCTAACTGAATAGTCATGGGAAAAATGGGCGTGATCGGACCAGTGGGCGTGTCAGGTCCCATACAAAGTAAATATTTAATATCATATATCTACAGTTCTATAATAGCCGAGTCTTAGAAATTTGTGCATGTTGATTATTTGTTAATGTGAATAGTCATGGAAAAAATGGCGTGATCGGACCAGTGGGCGTGTCAGCTCCCA
>JAEKOY010000606.1:0-23899 GCA_021234595.1 Delia radicum | reverse complement strand
TTCTCAGTGTAGTATTATCATAGTTTGTTAGATTTTCTTTTGCCATTTAATGAGGAAAAATTTGCCCATTCAAATAATTAGAGTGTTCACATAAGGAAAATGCATATGAGTTACATATTCTCATTGTTGGTAGGGAGTTTAAAATTTTGTGATGTGTTCAAATTACACAAAAAAAAAAAAAAACAAACTTGTCCAGTATTATATTTTCCTTTCTTTTTGTTTGCTTTTCTCTTATACAGTTTTTTTGTGTAATTTTAAACTTTTACCATAATTAATTTGAAACTTTAGCTCATTTTTTATAAAAAAAAAATTGAAATTTAATGTTGATGATTCTAGCAGAAAAACTTAATGTTATTTTAATCAAAATTGACTAAAAAAATAAACAAAAACTTGTTTAAAATATTTTGCAAATGTTGAAAGTACACTGTGCTACAAAATGGACCACATTTGATATACTTGATAAGTTACCATGTATGTGTAGTAGACTGGCCGCGATTTGTTAGCAAATTTTACAAAATGGTGATATTAATGAGCGCCGTTCTACACAGGTTTATTTTTTGTCTGCGTATAATTGATAGACCCAAAAATTAGTTAAGTTTGATAAGCCAAAATTTTGGGTTTTTTAGACAAGTTTTTATATAAATGAGACTAGACTGATCCTTCTTTTCTAAAATTTAAAATTTTTAAATCGAGACCTAATTGTTATTTTTAGGCAAAAATGATTCTGTAAAAATTTAAAATTTATATTTTAATTGGAACACGTGTCAGATTGAGATTGAAAACTTAAACTGTGTTTATATGGGAAAAAAATAGGTTTTTTTTTCAATTTTTATAATTTTTTTTTTTTTATGTTGTTATAGTTTTACTATAGATGACAAATTAGCCTACATAAAGATAAAATTATGTTTTCAAAAAGGTACTAAAATCCAAAATCGGTTAAAAACTAGCCGAGTAATCAAAATGCCCCATTCCACAAATAAGCCAAATACCACTTGACCACGACATTCGAGCACACATCCTAAACGTTTTTAAAATTCATTACTTCATCGAGCTCAAACATTTTATTTTTATAGTTATTTTTTATATTTTTTTATTTTATAGACAGACGCATAAATTAGGAGATATGAAATATTTTTCTTTACGATGTCGCTAATCTGTCCTAAGGTGTTGTCGAAAACGGACAATATTTTTGGAATATCTTTCAAATCTCCAATTTCAAATTTTAAAAAATACAACTCTCATATATGGGCAGGGGCTAAACTGTCTATTCTGACTGTGGACCGGTGAGTGAGGGCGGTGCAGCTTATCAATGACAGTAGTGTATCCAACTCTGTTGATTCATTGGAGCTTCGTCGGAATGTGGGTTGTGGGCACTTTTCTATCGATATCACCATGGGAGGTGCTCATCTGAGATGAGTGAACTAATTCCACGAGCCCGAGTTTTTATCCGCAATACTCGCTTATCTAGTAGAGCACATCTGTTTGTAGTTGATTGTCCTGTGTTTCACACAACGCATTACAGAGAAAATTTGTTTTTTAGTCGAACGATTCGTATGTGGAACAAACTTCCCGCAGAAGTCTTTCCTGTTACTTACAATTTAGAAAAATTTAAATCAAATATCCACTAACACTACTCCCTATTGGCTAAATTATAAAAAAGAAAGAATTGTGTTTTTTGGTAATAACTAACAAAGCTAATTTGTTGTTATAAAATATTTAAAATCGAAAATTATCTACTTTTGTACCGTTTGTTGTTTTATTTTATCATCATTATCCAAGGTTGAAATCTGCACACTGCGGACCAAAAATGACCCCACTCTTATTTATTTCAATTTATAAACAACATCAAAGCTATTGAATTGTAACGCTCTACCTGGTAATCGATGTTGTGCAACGAATTCATGTGCTCCACTCTAAAAACAAATAATAAGTTCTTCAACAAATTGTTTATCGTTGCCTAATTTAGGCGATATGATCCAAAATATTTTACGGTGCATTTTGAAAACTAAAGCATATAAAAGAGAACTTTTGAACAAAAATTATTTCTCTTACCAAGATATAACCACACTTCAAAAACTATTTTTTTTCTGCTCCTATTTCAGAAGATATCACGATTTTCGCTTTTGGAAAAAGCGAAAGTATCTAAACTTCAATTTATATTGCTGAAACTTTTATGTGGTGTAATGGTTAGCATGTTGGACGGTTACACAGATGTCCCGGGTTCGATTCCCGGTGACGACAACATCAATTTAGAAAAATAATATGTATGAGCTTTCTATCACTTATATGTATCGCTGCGCCCACCTTCGGTGTTCCCATAGCACTTAACCCCACCGAAGTAAAATAATAAATCAGGGCTATGAAACAAAAAAGCTTCAATAAATTGCCAACTCTACATCAGGTGGGCGAGCAACAACTGTTCTAAAATTTATCATCTCGCGAAATTACAGTGTTGCGATGTTTGAAGCCCTTCATCTTTTACCACCTTTCATCTCTCCACTATCCCCTTTCCAAAAGAAAGCACACATAAATAAATAGGAAGAATTTCCTGAGTGTTGCGTCTCTTTTTAACAAAAAAAAAAAAAAATTCATAAAAATCCGTCTATTTGTTTATAAGTTAAGACGATGTCTTTTAGAAGGAATCCTGATAAAAATCCCGTGAGTCTTGGACTAAAGTAACGACTTATTATTAAAGAAAAAAGCTTTATTCTGACTTATATTTTATTATAAAGAGTTTTTAGTCAACTTAAATCGTTTTTTTTAGATTTTTGAAAACTATGTTTTTTCAAAAATACTTATTTTTTGATATTTTACGAATATTGAATTTGAAGCTTTCCTCGCTTCCAAACCGTGGACGGCACACGAAAAATCTCTTTGCAATATATTTAGCAAATTGTACTGGGTTGTGTGGAAAAATATTTATATAATATTTTTTTGTTAAATTTTTGCTGTCGATATGTTTCAAGTTTTGCTCTTAGCTGTAAGATCGTTAAAAAATTGTCCAGTTTATAAAATGAATATGTTTTAATTCTATTAAAGAATTATATCAATTAATTGAAATACCTTTGAATTATTTTTGAACTAAAATAAATCATTTCTATTAATTTTAAAATTTTTTTTAAAAAGTTAAATCTTTGCGAACATCAAAATGTTTTAAAAGTTTTTAACCATCACGAAACCTGAGTTTTTATGTAAAAACGGCTTTAAATTCATTCATGATTTACTAGTTTCATTGAATCTTTACTCGTTAGAGTGACCCATGTGTAAAACTTCGTCTCATTGATTATTTCCGGCATTTTGGTGTCAAACTTGAGTAGTAACGAAGTGATTCTTAACAAAAGTCGAAAATTAAAAAAAAAAAAAAAAAAAGAGAGTACACAACATTTGTGAAACGTGGATTAACTTAATTCGTAAAGTAAAACATTTCAATTAATTCGAATTTTCAACTGCGATATTTAAGTACGAATTAAGGCAGAGGCGCTTAAAATAAATATTTATTGAAATAAATAATTTTTGTCAATTTCCTTCCCCGATTTAACGTTTTGGGGGCTTATTTTTTTGAGGCACATCCATTGTGGCTTCAGCATCCACACGTTTTATAAAAGGTGAGCAAAGAGCATAATTATATAAAACATTTTCAATACTAATCAACCATATTTTGTTAGATTTGATAATAATATGTGTTCAAATATCGAAAATTGGTTTATTACACATGTCGAGGTTGACATATGTTGCAAATATATATTGTTTCTCGTAGAAAAATCTCACTCGGAACAGTACCGAGTGATAAAAAAACCAGTAGTTTTCAACAAAATCGTAGTCTTGCTGGCATAAATTAAATCCTAAACCCAGCCGAAATATCTTTTCTTCTGCAAGAAGCCGAAACCACTTTCCAGACTGTTAAAGGCATAATTTTGGTCATCTTTGCCTCACCTAATTTGCTATACTCCAATTCACTGAACAACAGGTTTTATAGATATAATTTATTATTTAAAAAAAAGAAAAAAAAAAGAAACTAAGAAAAATTATTGATAACCACATAATTAAAATTACTATATCATTAATTTTTACTTTTATTAATTATAATACTAATTAACCTAATTTTTATACTAAACTTATACAACTTATAAGCCCTACCCAAATTAATTATAAATTAACACTCCCTAAACCTCGCTATTTGTTTACTACAATTTTACGCTAAAATACGATTTAATTCAAGAAAAAAAAAAATTTCATTCATAAAACCGAACTCTACATTATTTTGTGGAGTACGTGTATTTTATATTTTTTTTTGTGTCTTTGACACTTTACTCAAATATCTCCAATAATTACTTTCCATCCTTTCCATTGTCCTCTTTCTTGCATTCTTTTTTCTGATCGCTTTGATCTCGTTAGTTTCTTTTATAAAGGGAACAAGGAAAGAGTGAGAAAGTGATTAAATTTGCAAAATACAAAAAAAAAAAGAAAAATATATAAAAAAAAAAAAAAAATGTTTAGTGACGTGTTAAATATTAAATTTATGAATATTAATTTACTAATTAAATTAAAGAAAAAAGAATCTAATAAGAAATTTAAAATTTATTATTCTAAATAATGTATAAATTGGAAAAAAAGAAAAATATTAACAAACTAACATTAATTTTAACAATTAATATCTAAAATTAATTTTGTGCTCTAAACTCAATAGCGATCAAAAATTTTAAGTAATAACTGTGGTGGAGAAGGCCTTCGAAATCCAAAGCAACAAAAACAACAAAAAGTATGTAAGTTTGTAATTTTTATATATTCTTTATATTTTTCATATTCGCAATTTTTTTTGTTGAGTTTAGAAAGAAAAAAAAAAAAAGAAACAATTTGCATTACAAATTGTAATTTTTTCTATAATTTTTATTTGTTTTGATTAGTGTTTCTTTTGGTTTGCGTTACGTTTTTTTTTCGGTTTACGTTACAAT
The DNA here is from genome assembly GCA_021234595.1 of Delia radicum. Taxonomy (NCBI): domain Eukaryota; kingdom Metazoa; phylum Arthropoda; class Insecta; order Diptera; family Anthomyiidae; genus Delia; species Delia radicum. The sequence continues at coordinate 18,947 of JAEKOY010000606.1, read as the reverse complement.
TACATACAGTAAGATACCGATTATATGGTCTAACCATATGAAATTTAACAGTTTGTTATTATATTGAAATGTTCGAATATAAATGCATCTAAATGCTCAAATTAAAACAAATCAAAGAATTAAGTAATTAATTAATATTTTAGTACAAATTTGTACGTTGTTTTATAAATTTAAAAATTTTGAAAGAAAATTTATAATCTGGTCATACTGCTATGAATAATTTGGGTATGTTTATTCAGCATAAGTTAGAATTACAAATTAATTTTAAGAAATAGGAATTTGTTCAACCATAATATTAGTTTTGTTAATAAACATTAATATGAATTGCTAAATTAACAAAATTTGGTCCGAAATCATTTAACAGAAAGTTGTTCTGATATTCAATTGGGTCTTCAAATTCTATCTAAAGAAGACATGGTAAGGGTCGGGTTCAGAGCAGGCAAAACTATCGCGCTGCTGTCTAACATTCCCCAAATATAGTTTTATACGTTCGTCCGATAGTAAACAGGTTGTCTGATAAATTTTAAGCTAAATTTATGTGTGCACTTATATTTTTGTTTGGCTGGGGTAACGGATAGGCCAATTCTGTAAGCAAGATCGAACCTACATGATTGAAGCAGCCGGAAGCCAGGTGCACACGCCTGCAGGTAGGCCAAAATAAACCATCTTATCCCCCACAGGTAAATTCAAGCCCAGTTTCATAACAAATGGCGCCCAACGTGGGGCCCATCGGAATCGTGGGTCCTAATTTTTAGGCATATGAAATAGTGCTAACAATTTTGATGTTTAATCTTTTACTATGTTTTTTTTTTAAACTTCATTTTTTTTCAAGAATTGACTTGGAATGTATTAGGTTTGCTATATGCTTACTTTTCTTACCCCAATTTCTAAATAGTTTTCAAGAGTTTGTGTTAAAACTGTCCTTCTGCAAAATTAAAGTTGTGTGAATGTTTTAGATATTTTTTTAAGTCTAAATTCCACCAATTTTGATTCTTAATAGTTTGCCTTTTATGTTAAACAAATGCTTTCTCTGATATTTTTCTAGGAACTAAGAACTTTGGATTAATTTTTTTATTCTTACCATGTGAAAAATATTTTTAAAGAGAAAGATATTTGTTTTCTTTAAGTATGAAATTTAGTTTGGGATATTGTGTTAGATTTTTTTGAACAACTTTAAACTTTAAGTGAAAGTAGGACCAGTATATCATATGAGATTATTTTTCCGTAACAACTATATTATTGGTTTAAAAATACAATTTTTTTCTGCATTTTTAAACTTTTGATTGAATTTTGAAAAAAAAAAAAAAGAAAATGTCTCTTCGTCATAGCACAGAGGACTTAAGTGTCTGTTCCATATGTAGGGAAAACGTCAATAATGACAGTGAATCCTTGCGAACAGCATGCAATCACAAATTCCACAGAAATTGTCTGTTAACATGGCTCAAACGAAATTCTTCTTGCCCACAATGCAGAGCTCACTGGCAATAGTAGGGAGTTTGGCATAAGCCAAACACCGTCTAGAGGTGCTCGAACACGATCTCGTGCAAATGTTTCGGCAAATAACATTGTTATTCAGCCAAATCCTACTAGGGATCAATCCGTAAATGATAGTCAAAATCCTACTACTTCTCAAAAGTTCTGCTGCGAATGCCCCAACTGATGCAATTTTACCTGAGTCCAATGATGCAGAAGGAGCAGTTGGGTTTTGATGATAATCGAATTCGACACATTATTTCAGCAGTTATTTCGGCTCGTCAAGCTACCATTTCGACGACATTGAAAATCGTGTATCTCGAACAATTGAAGAACGTATAGATTCTGCCTTGTCAAATGCTCTTGGCAGACTGAATGTTAATGCGAACATTCAGAACCCGGCTTCGGGTAATGCTCGTGTTGCAACAGATCAGCATCCTAATTATGAATGGCCTCAGGATATGCCAACGTTGTCAATACACATCAAAGTAGTTTTTCTCAGAACCGTCCTGAAATTCGAATTAATGATTCATCTATGGTTACTAACGCCGGAAAAATTGCCAACCTAATAAATAATTGGGATGTGAATTCGATGGCACTCCGAAATTATCTGTTGAGAATTTTATATACAGAATCGAATCGTTAGTCTTAGATACTTTAGGTGGTAATTTTAATCTATTATGTGAGAATGTTCAATGCCTTTTTGTAAAGGAAGCTAGGGATTGGTATTGGGGTTTCCGTCGGTCGTGGAGAGAATAACTTGGCCCTCACTTTGTGAGGCTCTTCGAACTAATTTTGAGGAACACCGAACAGACACAGAAATTAAGGAGGATATGCGTAACCGCAAACAAGGGCCCCAGCGAATCGTTCGCAGATTATAAAAACTTTATTGTAAAAATGGCCGAAAGTCTGCATACTCCGCTAAGAGAAATAGAATTAGTCGAAATTCTTCAGCGTGGGTTGAGACCGCGAATCCGACAACAGTTATTATATGTCCCTATAAATTCGGTTGCACAACTTCGTAAATTATGCCTAAAAGGCGAAAGTTTATTAGATGAGGTTTCTAAAGCTAGTGTTCGATTTCTAACTTTAATAGAGGTGCAGTTTCAACGTCGAGCCGTTAACGAATTGGAATTAGATTTTATAGAAGAGAAATAATGCCCCAGAAGTGGAATTAGGGGTTGAAGAATTGACAAAACGTTCTAATAATAGGCTCAGTTGTTGGAATTGTCGCAAGGACGGTCACATTTGGGAGTATTGTGTAGAACCTAGGACAACTTTTTGCTATGGTTGCGGCGCAGTTGGCATTTATAAGCCCAACTGCAAAAATTGCAATTCGGGAAACTTGAGAAGGAGGCGAGGGTACAAACCTGAACCTTCGCAAAGACCCGATGAGAAACGACCAGTAATTTTTGAAAATCTAAACATCCTGATAGAGAATTATATATAAAACCCAAGCTTACTCCCATTATACCTTATGAAGTCCGTCTGAAAATATATAATGAGAGAAGAAGAAAAATATTCGGCTCACCTAATAAAGAAAATCGTTCTTCAACTAGACAGAAGAATTATTGGGATGAAGTTAAATTTAATATAAAGGCCCTAAACTTCAGTTATTTGCTCAATATCTAATAGAGAGAACGATTTAAGACCTTATGCGCAAATTCATATTTAGATAGACAGTTTCTCGGTTTGTTAGATAGCGGTGCCCAAGTTTCTTGCATAGGAGGTTCTTTTGCCTAAGGAAATTTCCGAGCGCGAAGGGTTTAAGCATCGTAGAACTTTCATTTCAACAGCTGACTCTCGTCAGCAGATCGTTTTTTGGCAAATTTAAGACAATTGTTATTTTAAAAGATATACCTGAGGAAATAAATTTTTTTGTTGTTCCTTCTTTAACCCAGGAAGTCATATTAGGGGTCGATTTTTGGAGGATTATAAAATTGCCCTGATATAATATCCGAAATTAAAATTGATACTACTAGACCTGATTATGAAATTCACTGCCTGTCCAATTCCCAAAAAGCGAAATTAGATTCAATAAAAAACTTCTTTCCCTCTTTTGAAAAAGAAGGTTTGGGAAAAACTGCTCTTATGGAGCACGAGATTCAGTTAGAACCCAATTTCCGTCCGATTAAACAAAGATACTTTCCAATTTCACCAGCCATAGAAAACTAGTTCACAAGGAAGTAGATGAAATGCTTCAGTTAGGCGTAATTGAAGAAGCCCCCAATAGTCCGTGGTCCAGTCCAGTCGTTTTAGTCCGAAAACCGAATAAAGTCCGTCTGTGTTTAGATTCGAGAAAGTTAACAGCGTAACAGTCAAGGATGCCTACCCCTTGCCCCACATAGATGGAATCCCTAAGTCGTCTGCCAAAGGCAGAATATATTACTTCATTGGATCTTCGCCGAGCATTTTGGCAAATTTCCATTGTCCGAAAAGTCAAGAGATTTAACATGCTTTACTGTCCCTAATCGTCCGCTTTAACAGATATTGCGTAATGCCATTCGCTTATGCAACGCCCCTCAGGCCCTTTGTCGCCTGATGGATCGCGTAATACCACCCAACTTAAAAGATGAAGTCTTCGTTTATCTCGATGATTTATTAATCATCTCCGAAACTTTTGAAAAACACAGGTCCGTTCTGTCTAAAGTCGCGTATCCGAGCTCAGAAATGCGGGTCTAACAATAAATGTCGAAAAGAGCAAATTTTGCATAAAGGAAGTAAAGTACTTGGGTTACATTGTAGGTAACGGTACACTCCGAACGGATCCCGAAAAAATTTCGGCGGTAACCGACTATCCGTCGCCATCCTCTGTCAAACAATTGAGGAGATTCCTCGGTATGGCCGGATGGTACCGCCGATTTGTGGATAATTTTGCCGCATTGACGGTTCCTCTTACTAATTTGTTGAAAAAGGGAAAAGGTTTCAATTGGACAGAAGAAGCAGAATCTGCATTTAGTCAGTTAAAGCAAAAATTGTCTTCGGCCCCAATATTGATCAGCCCTAATTATTCAAAACCATTTCTTTTACAATGCGACGCCAGTAAGCTTGGAGTTGGAGCGGTCCTTGCTCAAGTCGGTGATAATAATCAAGAAATAGCCTGTGGCATATTTTTCAAAAAAATTGAACAAGGCCAATCCAATTACAGCGTTACTGAGGCTTGAGTGCTTGGCTGTAATTCTGGGCTCTGAAGAATTTAGACCTTATATAGAGGGCCAGGAATTTACAATCGTTACTAGACCACGCGAGTCTTCAATGGCTAATGCGTCAAACCGACCTTTCCGGCCGGCTTGCGCGTTGGTCATTGAAACTCCAAGGTTATAAGTTTACAGTCGAACATCGCCGTGGGTCGCAGAATGTCGTTCCTGACTGTTTGTCTAGGCAAAATTTTGATGAGGTCTCTGAATTAGAAAGTTCACCCTCTTATTGATTAGATTCTGCAGAATTCGAGTCCGTTGTTATGTAGAACTCCGCAAGAATGTCCAGGATAATGTCACCAAATTACCAGATTTGAGAATTGTTGATAACAAGGTATATAAGCGATGCGAATTTTCAAATGGAAAATACTGAGGATGAATATTTTTATGGAAATTATGGTGCCAAAATCATTGGTAACAGCTGTCATAACAAGTTCCCATTCACCTCCTAATAAATGCCATGGGGGTATTAGTAACACTATGGAGAGGTTGCGTAGAAATTTTATTGGCCTCATATGGCTCGGGATGTAAAGGAATTCATTGCAAGTTGTGATGTGTGCTATCAAACAAAACCCCCAAATCATCCCTTAAGACCTCCTATGACAGGTAATTTTTCCTCCATGCGCCCTTTTCAATGTCTATATATAGACTTTATTGGCCCGTATCCCAGGTCCAGAAAGGGAAATATAGGTGCTATAGTTCTATTGGATAGTTTTACAAAATTCCCGTTTCTCAAACCAGTAAAACGATTACATCAGGGGTTGTTATCGAATTTTAAAGAATGAAATATTTCCTATATTTGGAACACCAGAGAGTATTTTAAGTGACAACGGTAAACAGTTTAAAAGTAGTCAATTTGCAAATTTCTTGGAGGATCGCGGAATACGCCATATTTTGACGGCTTTATATAGCCCACAGGCGAATGCAAGCGAGAGGATTAATCGCTCTGTTATCGCGGGCATAAGGTCGTACATAACCAAGGATCACTCAACTTGGGATGCTCATTTACAGGAAATTGCTGAATCTATACGTAGTTCTTATCACCAGACTACTGGTACAGTCCTTATTACGCTCTGTTCGGGCAACATATGGTTTCACATGCTAAAGATTATGGAATATTAAAGAACGTAGGATCATTCGACTGCGAAATTTTAGACAATAATGATAGGCTTAAATTGGTTAGACAAAATATTCTACACAACATAGACATTGCTTTTAAAACTGTTCTAAGAGATATAATCTGAGAAGTCATAATAGGTCGTTTAACATTGGAATTGTGTATTTCGTAGAAATTTACTGCCAGCAATGCTGATAAAAAGTTCTGTTCTAAATTTGCTCCTAAGTTTATCAAATCGGTAATAGTCGGTATAAAAGGCAACAATATTTATGAACTAGAGGATATTGAGACGAGAAAAAGGGAGTTTTAACCACGCCAAAGATATTAGGCACAAAATTGATTAATCCAACCCTTTTTTCATGTTTTGACGTCAGAGCCGCAAATCATGTTTTGTACTGGGTTGTGTGGAAAAATATTTATATATATTTTTTTGTTAAATTTTTGCTGTCGATATGTTTCAGTTTTGCTCTTAGCTGTAAGATCGTTAAAAATTGTCCAGTTTATAAATGAATATGTTTTAATTCTAGTAAAGAATTATATCAATTAATTGAAATACGTTTGAATTATTTTTGAACTAAAATAAATCATTTTCTATTAATTTTAAAAATTTTTTTTTAAAAAGTTAAATCTTTGCGAACATCAAAATGTTTAAAGTTTTTAACCATCACGAACCCTGAGTTTTTATGTAAAAACGGCTTTAAAATTCATTCATGATTACTAGTTTCATTGATCTTTACTCGTTAGAGTGACCCATGTGTAAACTTCGTCTCAATTGATTATTTCCGGCATTTTGGTGTCAAACTTGAGTAAGTAACGAAGTGATTCTTAACAAAAGTCGAAAATTAAAAAAAAAAAAAAAAAAAGAGATTACAACATTTTGAAACGTGGATTAACTTAATTCGTAAAGTAAAACATTTCAATTAATTCGAATTTTCAACTGCGATATTTAAGTACGAATTAAGGCAGAGGCGCTTAAAATAAATATTTATTGAAATAAATAATTTTGTCAATTTCCCCGATTTAACGTTTTGTGGCTTATTTTTTTTTGAGGGCACATCCATTGTGGCTTCAGCATCCACACGTTTTATAAAAGGTGAGCAAAGAGCATAATTATATAAAACATTTTCAATACTATCAACCAATATTTTGTGTAGATTTGATAATAATATGTGTTCAAATATCGAAAATTGTTTATTCACATGTCGAGGTTGACATATGTTGCAAATATATATTGTTTCTCGTAGAAAAATCTCACTCGGAACAGTACCGAGTGATAAAAACCAGAGTTTCAACAAAATCGTAGTCCTTGCTGGCATAAATTAAATCCTAAAACCCAGCCGAATATCTTTTCTTCTGCAAGAAGCCGAAACCACTTTCCAGACTGTTAAAGGGCATAATTTTGGTCATCTTTGCCTCACCTAATTGCTATACTCCAATTCACTGAACAACAGGTTTTATAGATATAATTTATTATTTAAAAAAAAGAAAAAAAAAAAGAAACTAAGAAAAATTATTGAATAACCACATAATTAAATTACTATATCATTAATTTTTACTTTTATTATTATAATACTAATTAACCTAATTTTTATACTAAACTTATACAACTTATAAGCCCTACCCAAATTAATTATAAATTAACACTCTCCTAACCCTCGCTATTTGTTTACTACAATTTTACGCTAAAATACGATTTAATTCAAGAAAAAAAAAAAATTTCATTCATAAAACCGAACTCTACATTATTTTGTGGAGTACGTGTATTTTATATTTTTTTTTGTGTCTTTGACACTTTACTCAAATATCTCCAATAATTACTTTCCATCCTTTCCATTGTCCTCTTTTCTTGCATTCTTTTTTTCTGATCGCTTTGATCTCGTTAGTTTCTTTTATAAAGGGAACAAGGAAAGAGTGAGAAAGTGATTAAAATTTGCAAAATACAAAAAAAAAAAAGAAAATATATAAAAAAAAAAAAAATGTTTAGTGACGTGTTAAATATTAAATTTATGAATATTAATTTACTATTAAATTAAAGAAAAAAAGAATCTAATAAGAAATTTAAAATTTATTATTCTAAATAATGTATAAATTGGAAAAAAAGAAAAATATTAACAAACTAACATTAATTTTAACAATTAAATATCTAAAATTTAATTTTGTGCTCTAAACTCAATAGCGATCAAAAATTTTAAGTAATAACTGTGGTGGAGAAGGCCTTCGAAATCCAAAGCAACAAAAACAACAAAAGTATGTAAGTTTGTAATTTTTATATATTCTTTATATTTTCATATTCGCAATTTTTTTTTTGTTGAGTTTAGAAAGAAAAAAAAAAAAAAGAAACAATTTGCATTACAAAATTGTAATTTTTTTCTATAATTTTTATTTGTTTTGATTAGTGTTTTCTTTTGGTTTGCGTTAACGTTTTTTTTTCGGTTTTTTACAATTACATACAGTAAGATACCGATTATATGGTCTAACCATATGAAATTTAACAGTTTTGTTATTATATTGAAATGTTCGAATATAAATGCATCTAAATGCTCAAATTAAAACAAATCAAAAGAATTAAGTAATTTAATTAATATTTTTAGTACAAATTTGTACGTTGTTTTATAAAATTTAAAAATTTTGAAAGAAAATTTATAATCTGGTCATACTGCTATGATATTTGGGTATGTTTATTCAGCATAAGTTAGAATTACAAATTAATTTAAGAAATATGAATTTGTTCAACCATAATATTAGTTTTGTTAATAAACATTAATATGAATTGCTAAATTAACAAAATTTGGTCCGAAATCATTTAACAGAAAGTTGTTCTGATATTCAATTGGGTCTTCAAATTCTATCTAAAGAAGACATGGTAAGGGTCGGGTTCAGAGCAGGCAAACTATCGCGCTGCTGTCTAACATTCCCCAAATATAGTTTTATACGTTCGTCCGATAGTAAACAGGTTGTCTGATAAATTTTAAGCTAAATTTATGTGTGCACTTATATTTTTGTTTGGCTGGGTAACGGATAGGCCAATTCTGTAAGCAAGATCGAACCTACATGATTGAAGCAGCCGGAAGCCAGGTGCACACGCCTGCAGGTAGGCCAAAATAAACCATCTTATCCCCCACAGGTAAATTCAAGCCCAGTTTCATAACAAAATTTAGTTTATATTGTGTTTATAAATATTGTATTATATTATATTGTATTATAAACTTATATTGTGGTACGATATGCTAATAATTTTCAACTAAGGGTCATTTTGACACCAAAGGCAAATATAGTTCAGAATATTTTTTATGAATTAAAAATGGCTTTGGCAAGGTTTGCAAAAAAAATAGTTTTAATATGTTTTGTATATAATGTGTTTTGTATATACAAAAACCCGCAGTATTTCCTTTAATATCAATTCGGAACAGCACTGGTTAACGTTGTTTAATTTGGCCAACATTTTTAGCACAGCAGCTTCACACATTGTGTCATAATATTTCAAATCACGTTTTTTAAAATTCAATAGAAGTAAGCAAAGTTTTGATGTTCTTTGTAAATTCAAGTAAATAAGTCTGGAGCCGCAGGTCGACGAGGGTTAATGATGTCCAAACAATTAGATTTCCAACCTTGAATTATGATGATTTTATACAACAACAAACGGTACAACAGTAGATAATTTACTGAGTTGAATTTCTGATGTTTTGAGACAATGTTGTTTGCACATACAAAATGGTTAACATGAACTTTAATATTAATGCAAAAACTGCATGTTAACAAATAAATCATAACATGAACGATTTGTATGTTCTTTTTCAGTAAATTAGTAAAAAATTGGGTTTCCAACAAACTGTTGCAATTAGGAGATTCAGATTTTGTTGAAAATATCTGAAAATATAAGCATTTTTTGCAACGATGCTCTTAGCAAAAATTTTGCTGACTTTACAGACTTATTTTTTGAGTGTATACACTGCGTTACATAACTATAATTACAAATGATTTTTGCTATTTTTTCTAATATTACAAAATTATTTTTAAAATTTACACTTGTTTTAAAAGTGTGTTAACTGATCTCTTATTGTGTAAAAACAATTTTGGAAATAATCTGAGTGCTTAAGGTAAAAATAAAACAGGCAGCCCAAAATAATAAAACAGGCGATACCAGCGTAAAATATTCAACTGTGTCATCAACACAATGAAGAGTCTCAATCAGATAAGCGATGAATTTAAGGTAAATGTGTCCAAATCAACCACAACTACACTCAAAAAAAATAAGTTAGAAGAAAAGTTAGTAAAACGTCTTGTAAATCAGGTATACTATTTTTTAGCAAATATTTTTGCTAAAATCGTGTTTTCAGCTAAAATTTTTGTTATACTTATTCAGCACTTAACTGTTTTATACTAATGCTTTACTAATATACTAATGTTTTACTAATTAATTTTGCTAAAAAAATTGTGCTGATAAGCAGATGTCGCGGCATGCCAAGATGTAGTAGAGAAGAGGAAAATGATATTAAAAAGTACAACTCTAACAAGACAAGTAAAAAAAATCACCATGAAAAACCATATACAGACATGTAGACAGAGTAAAGAGAAAGACAAAAACACACATCTTACGTAGATTTGTATGGTTTCTTTTCTTATTGCAAAAAAATGGTTGTTTTTTTCGTTTCGTTTGTTTTGTTTATTTTTTCGTTTCGTCTCTAGAATTATCTTCGGCAGTTTCGTCATAGCATCATTAAGACAACCATTGATGTAAGTAGTTGAAAGAAAATTTTTGTTATGTTATATATATTTATTTCTATATATTTTCAGATATTAAATTAATTCATGTCGTCAATGGTGGGAAAATTAAAATTGTTATATTTCGTTATTATAGTAAATTATTTTTAAAAGAATCACAAAAATATGTTTTATGATTTTCAGCAAATAAATTAACTAATTACAATTTTTCTACAAATTTTTTGCGTTTTTTCAGTCTACTAAAATTCAGCAAAAAATTTATTAATTTTTTACCAACGCTTTTTATTTCTAATCTACTAAGTGTTAGCAAAACTTTTGCTGAATATACAAATTTTTTTTGCTAAAAATCAGCTCGCTGATTTTCAGCAAAAGATTTTGCTGACATTAGCAACTTTTTGCTAGCATCCTCCTGACTAAAATTTGCTGACTCAGCAAAATTTTTGCTGACTTTACAAACTTTTTTTATGAGTGTAGGGTCTTAAATGGTTGCCAGATAATTACTAGCCGAAAGCTGATGTCCATGTCCAAGGTTATTAACCCCGCCACAAAACTGCTCTACTTGAATTCGCTAAAAAGACTGGAGAAAGGTATGTCAATAATCGCTGTTGTTGGTAGGACAGTTTAAACATAAATTTCTTTTAAAGGTGATTTTTTCGGATTAAATGTTTTACAATATACACATATGAAGGATATTTTGTGTAAGTAAGAATTTCAATATTTTGTATAGTATTTTTTGTTAAATAAAGCGTGTTTTTTTCAGGTATAGAACCTTAAGTTGGCAACACTTTTTAACTGGCTTCCATTATCTGGCATTTCAACATGAATAGACTGACGCCTGAAATACGCATCCAAATTGTGAACATTCATTTTGAAATCATGGTTCTATTCGAAAGCAGGAACTGAAGATTAGACTACGTCCAAGCCAGCCATGGCGGTCATATGCCAGAAGCCATAGTTATATTATAATGCCAGAAGATTATCTTTCGAATAAAGTAAATTTCATATCAATTTAAAAAATTCATCTCTGTTTTATTCCTATTTAAAAAAACACGCTTTATTATTAACTTTCCATTGGTTTAACATTTATGCCGGTTAAACTTTTCTACTTTTTTCTTCACTTGCAAAATTTAGTGAAATTAATGTTTAATAATAGTTTTGCCACGCAGTATATTTTTAGTGTGGAGAACAAGGTTAAATATATTTCCTTAGCAAATTATTTGATTTTGGTTCAACATTCTCTGATTTGGCCAAAGTGCGGTGATCGTAGAAATTACCATTACACATTTTTTTTTAGGGAAAGGGTTTCTATCCAAATTTTTGTGAATATATGTGTAGAAAAGGATCTAAAATATTTATTTTGTATGACATTGCTCAGTTTAACTATTCTTTAGTGTAAATTGGGGTTTCGGTTAGCAAATTCCACATTTATGTTTGAATTTCGAAAAAAAAAATACTTTTTTCTTAACTCTTAAACAAATATATTAAAAGTTAAGAGCTGCGTCTATTTAAATTCCGGTCTGATTTTGATGTTTTACTAGTACCGTTAAATGAGGTTTGTAACTATAATATCATTCCTTTCAATGCTTAGTTTTATATAAAAAGATCAAAATTTACTGACATATTAAATAATAATATATAAAGTTTATATTCGACTATTTAACTTTGGCTTACTGTACATTATCTTTATTTTTAAGTAAAAAACGGTCATTTGTGTATGAAACTTCATGTTTGACTACATTTGTCGTTCATTTAAAAACACAAACCACATCAAATTACTGTAATATGAATTAACATTCATTTTATGCAGTTATTTCGTTTTTATTCAAAAAGTAAAACAAAAAAAACTAGTTTTTACTACATTTGTGGTTCATTTTAACAACATTTGTGGTTAATTTTTCCAACAGTTAAAAACAAATTCAATGTTATTTGAATTTAATGAAATGTTAGTTAGACTGTTTTCAAGGGAAAATTTCAATTTTTTTAACTACATTTGCAGTGGTCTATACACAGAAATAAATTACAAAATTCTGTTTGTAATATAAACAAGTGTCATAGAACATTTTTGTAAATACAAAAAAAAAGTTTTTTAAACTGCCACCTACAATGATGATTTGGAAATCCAAACCCCCCTTTTTGATTTTTTTGTAATTTTGAATTTTTGTTTTTAAGAATTTTATATAAAAAAACTACAATTTACAAGCTGTTCAAACAAAAAATTTGTTGGAAATAAATTTGAATTTAAAAACGAGGGTGTTTGAATTTTACAAATTCCATTGTTGGTGCCTACTGTTTACTCTGTATACCTATATAATATCTAAGTGTAGTAGTTTTTGAATACTTTTAGTTTCTGATTTAAAATTTATATGGTATTTGACTACTAACTAAGGCTAGCGCACGAAATAACTACACTCAGGGAAAAAGCTTCATTATATTATGAAAAACTATATAAATATGAAGAAAAATTTCATTGATTTTTGTCCAATTGTAACACTTCATAAATATGATGAAGTTGTACCACAAAAGAGTAAAGTGATCAGAGTTCTTGCTATTTTATTAAATGTTTTCAGAAATATTATGATGACGTTTCAAAACTTTTATGAAGCCCTTAGTAAATTATATGAAATATTTCAAAAATAGGATCATGTTGCTTGATAAGCAACAAATGTTTCATAAATATATTTATACGTCAATTCAAGTTAAAAAAAATATAATGTTCTATTTAAAAAGGCATCAATTAAAATTCCGAAATTTATATTATATTAATTCTACACTCAAAAAAATAAGTTAGTAGAAAAGTTAGTAAAACTTCTTGTAAATCAGGTGTACTATTTTTCAGCAAATTGTTTGCTAAAATTATGTTTTCAGGTAAAATTTTAGTTATACTTATTCAGCACTTAACTGTTTTAAACTAATGTTTTACTAATATTTTACTACTGTTTTACTAATTTATTTTGCTAAAAAAATTGTGCTAATTACCAACATTAATAGTGTGGACGACAACCAGATTGTAAGATATACGCAAAATGAATTAGATGTCGTGGCATGTCAAAATGTAATAGTGAAGAAGAAAATTATACTAAAAAATACAACTCTCGTTAGAAATAAAAAAAATCAGCCATGGAAGATTTTTGTAACTGTTTTTCATACATAAAACAAAATTGTCTATTGTTTATAGAGATTAATAATCTAGTGTGGTCAAATTGTAAACAATATACAACAGGTAGACAGAATAAAGCGAAAGCCAAAGACACACATCTTACGTATATTGTGATGTTTCCTTTTTCTTATTGCAAAGAAAGGGTTGTATATGTTATACTTTATCATTTTTTTCGTTTCGTTAATATAATTATCTACGGCATTTGCATTCCTTAAAAAATAGCATCATTTAGACAACCATTTATGTAAGTAGTTGAAGATATATTTTGTTTATGTGATATATAATTATTTATATTTTTTTTAGATATTACATTAATTCATGTCGGCAATATGGGAGTATGAACATTTTGTAACGTATTGTAAATTATTTTTAAATAATCACAAAAATATGTTTTATGATTTCAGCAAATAAATGAACTAAAGTATAATTTTTCTACAAATTTTTGAGTTTTTCAGTCTACTAATATTCAGCAAAAATTTTATTAATTTTTAGCAATGGTTTTTAAATTTCTGATCCACGAAGTGTTAGCAAAACTTTTGCTGAATCTACTAATTTTGTTGCTAAAGTTCAGCTCGCTGATTTTCAGTAAAATATTTTGCTGATATTAGCAATTTTTTTGTAATCACCCTCCTGACTAAAATTTTGCTGACCCAGCAAAGTTTTTTTGCTGACTTTACTAACTTTTTTTTTGAGTGTACTTAAAATTAAGAACAACTCAAATAATATTTAATTGATGGTTCAGAATTTTAAATATTTTTTCTCGTAGATTTTAAGTTTCAAAAAAATTAATTGCATATGATATTTATAATATTTCAAATCAAAAATAAAAATTTAAATTTATAGTTCCTAAATTTCAATATTTTTCAGTACACCCAAAAAAAAAAGTCAGCAAAATTATTGATCCTTGCAGAAATGTTGCTACAAATTTTTTTTTTGCTGATATTAGCAATTTTCTGCAAGAACCTTACGGAAAAAATATTGCTGACTTTACAATTTTATGGGTTCTGTTTAATTTAGTCTATGTCTGAAGTAAAGTGTAACTTTATATGAAGTTTATAGGAAAATAAATGAAATAATTATTCGACAAAAAAGAGAAATAATGATTTTACAACTTTTTTTATAGAAAAAGTTAAAGTGAACGAAATACCAATACATTCTTTAAAATTGCACTAAAGTTTATAATTTTCCTTCGTATTCTATTGTTTAAATAAGGTTTTCATTGGTATTGTGTAAATTTAAAATTTATTAAATTCATTAAATTTTAATGAAAGTAACAGAAGTCTAAAATTTCTGCTTTTAAGCCCCCTTTGGATTTTTAACCCCTGCAATATTTTGTTTCTATATTATTACCATTAGTACCATCTTCAAGTTATTGCGAACTTTTTCTTCTTATTATTATAGAATTTGTATTGTAACTTAATATAACAAACTTTTCATTTTGCCAATACTAATGGCCAATATTTGTTGTTACAATAAACCCTTAACAAGGAACAGGAATTCTTTTTTTCAAGTGTGTGTTCTTTTTGCCTGTTGTATAAATATTGCAAACTAATGATGCCATTTTATAGAAGCATGTATTTCTTATAAGGCAAAAGTTTTTTGCAATTTTTTATTTTATATTTTTCTATTACAAATGATCCTTGTAAAGTACGACGGCGGTCAAAAAATAAGCCGACCTGACGTATAGATTGAGGCAGTAGTTTAAAAAAAACTACCTTGGTGAAAAGTAGTAACCTCATGAAACATATGTTTTACATTTCAAGGCGCCACGTTGTGTAGTATTTTTTTTTGAGCCATCAAAAATTACCGATTTAAGTGAATTTGTAAACTTGGAAAAAATTGGTCACCGATATGCGGTGTCCACGCCAGAAACGGCTAAGAAAATTCACAAAATGGTAGTGTATGACGGTCATCCACTACCATTTTGACACCGCATATCGTGACCAATTTTTTCCAAGTTTACAAATTCACTTAAATCGTTAATTTTTGATGGCTCAAAAAAAATACTACACAACGTGGCCGGCTGAAGGTGCGTGAGCTAGCTGAAAAAGTGCTATACATCGCATATTGACCGACAATTTGGAAATGAGAAACCTGATGGGTGACGCGGCGCGTTGCTCACAATATAATAGGGTATTCAAATTACTCGGGTTTAGTTTTGTTCGAGTAACTCGATTTTGAGTTTTTTTAAGTTTTTTTAAAATTACTCGAGTTTTATACTTTATTTCAATTAATTTTTCCTTAAAATTCATAATAAAACACGAAATAAATACAAATCATGAGCAAATGAGGTGTTTTACTTTTTTTTATTTCGTTTTTATAAAGTTAAACTTTAAGAAAACATTAAGGATGTAACTTTTCGAATTTTTTTGCAAATATCAAAAATAATATGGCTTAGCAGTCTAAGCTTAAAAAAAAATATAATATAAAAATCACATAAATTTTTAATTTATATGATTATTTTATATATAAATGGTGTTTTTGATAGAGCTATAGAACTTGAAATGGCATAAAACAAAGATGAAATTTTGGCGTTGTTCAGGCGTCAGTCTATTCATTGTTGAAAAGCGAAACCAAACTAATTATAAATCACTTGACAGCTGACAAAATGGCCGCCAGTTAAAAAAGTGTTTCCAACTTAAAGTTCTATACCTGTATAAAAAACGCCCTTTATATGTAGACACGTATAAAGGAAAAGTGTGAACTGACCAATCCGAGATTAACGCCAAAAAAAATGATTATGTATTAAGTACAACTTGAATCTTGCAAAAAAAAAAAAATTAAATTTAGAATATTTACATACTGGGAAATTTGGCTTAATTTCTGGAAATCGGATTTACATTTTTAATTAGTTTTCAACCCATCATTTAGCTATAATAATAATAATAATAATAATAAAAGTTTAGTAACGTCATGATGCTTGTTAGGAAAAGTCCTAGCCACGTGTTCGATTACTAAGACGATAAGAATGGAGCAAAATTGATGAATATGGGCTTTTTGTTAAAGCTCTGCCTATTCTGGAAGCTCTAGCTTTTCTAACACTTCGGGTTCTGATGAAATCTATAACCAGGTCGAAATATTAGTATCAACCTAGCTAATATGTTTGATTTGCTTTATTTTTGTAAATATATGGAGGTTGAAAACGCATCATAACTTAAAACTAATCTCGGTTGTGTATAAAAATAAAAAAAACTAATAAAACAGTCCAACAAAGTTTGTAATTGTTTTAGTATATTTTTAAAATATCTTTAGAATTTGCTAAAAATGTGATATTTTAGGTATTGTTCTCGGTGCCAAACGTTTTTCTTTAAAGAAAAATACATCACCAATTTAATATTTATATTAAAATCGTAACTCACACATTGCTTTATATTTTTAACTAGGTTTATATTGATCCCAAAATACGTATTTCCGTTTTTTTTGTCAAGTTTTCGATTTAAAATATGTATGGAATTTCAAAGAAAGAATGTAGTTTTATATAAAAAAAATCTTTTTAAAATTACGAGACAATTCAAGTTGTTTTTTTTTTTTTTGTAAAATATAAACTGAAATAGAACGTATATTGATTTACCTGAATAACTCGATTAATCGACCAAAATTGTTCGTGTAATTCGTTACTCGAAATTGGTCATTTGAATTTACTCGAGCAATTGTTTGATTAAAATACATCGATTAATCGAGTAACGGTTAAACGATTGAATACCAAAACGGTTAAACGATTGAATAACAAAAACAGCAAAGTGAAGATGCTTAAATATAGTATTTGCTATGTTTCACTGCAATACAGCCGAGTTTTTGCATCGATTCGTTACCATGGATGAGACATGGGTCCACCATTTTACACCTGAGGCAAAGGAACAGTCAAAGCATTGAACTTAAAATTTGAGAATCGTGTCCAAAGAAGCCAAGGACATCTGTTTTGGGATGGGCGTGGGAATAATTTGTATTTAATATCTTCAAAAAGGAAAAACAAGCAACAGCGAGTATTATGTTAACTTATTGCAGCGTTTAAGTAATAAAATTAAAGAAAAAGGCCACATTTGGTGAAAAGTTTTGTTTCACCAGTTCACACCATCCACACTTAGAACCCTATGTAGATAAAGACCACTGCAAATGTAGTTAAAAACAGAGGAATTGCACTTAAAGAAAGGACGACTTACATTTCAGTAAATTCAACTAACATTGTCATATGTTTTTTAATGGTCAAAAAAATGAACCACAAATGTAGTAAAAACGAATCACATGTTAGTAAAAAATAAACAATATTTATTTTTTTAAATAACAAAAAACTACTGTAAAAAAATTAATTTAAAATCATAAAACAGTCATTTGATGTGGTTTGTTTTTTAAATGAACTACAAGGTTAGTTAAAAATTTAATTGTTCTACAAATGACTGACATTTACATTAAAAATACAGACACTGTATTACAACCCAAACAACTACATATTTTTAAAGTAAAAGTACCCTGAGTGCACTATTCCGATGGCTAAAATCAATGAATTAAATTGATTCATCACTCACCAGATTTAGCTCTCTCGGATTATTTCTATTTCCCATCTTGAAAAGATGACTCGGTTGTAAAAGATTTGCCAACAAAGAAGAGTTATCGAAGCTATTGAATATCGCTGGGAATGTGTATCGAGCTAAAAGTAGATTATGTTGAAAAATAAAGAAAATTTTGCACAAATTTGTTGTGTTTTTCTTTGTTAGGTCGGCTAATTTGGGGACGGCCCTCGTATTTGCTCTTGTAAGTTTTGTGCTGTTCGACAAATTTGCGTAAATGTTTATTATTGTTAGTTACACAATAACCATTATTTGGCATCAATTTTTATTTAACTTTAATTGATATTAGATGTTTCCATATTAAATTTCATAGAATTTTATAATTGTTTTCTATATGGCAAGGAATAGAATCGAAAAAGGTCTTTGTTGGTCCTTATGACTCTTTATGTAAAGCAATATGACACTTTTATGTTTAAATAAAAACAAAAAAAAAAAATAAAAACTTTTAAATGTAATTATGGTTATTTTTTCCGGGGTGGTTATTAAAATGCAAGCATTTTTTTTTTGTTTGTCAAAGGACATTAATGTTGCAATTATGGAGTAATAAAGACCATAGACTATGAGAGTTAGGCTGCCTCTTATTTTTAAAAACGTCGAATTTTTGACGAAACAACCCTGGGTTAGATTAAGATTCATGTAAGAAAAAGGTGTAATGCTTGTGATGTAATGGTTAGCGCGTTGGACTATTACACAGATGGTCCCGGGTTCGATTCCCG